>CBXJ02000282.1:5436142-5471319 GCA_000612645.2 Trichuris muris
CTCTTGAAACAGAATCTACGTGCATAGCCAACCACTCACGTTCTGTTTCGTTCCCTGGCATTCACCCGTTTGCCGGCGTTTAGCCGTCAAGTGGTCTTATCATGCCATAAAAACTGTTCGTACAACGCTCACCTCAGCTGCCATGAATCGCAAAAACTCGATACAGCCACATTCCTTCTATTCTGCGACCCTTATCATCGTTGTTAACTGCAGAACGAATACAATACAACGCAGCATACGACAACGCAGAGAAATCTGCTCCGTTTACTTTAGCGCTGAGACGTCTGCTCTCCAACATTCCACAAACCGACTTATCAAAACTGCAGCATAGCTTAGGTCTAAACACCATCTATCCGACGCATGAAAAACCGTCGTTCGTACAACTGGTTTCCATCACACACTTTGCTTCCTACCCTTACCGAAGCTAAGACCCGAACAGAACATTGATGTTTCACGTTAACCTCGCTTCAAGCAACGCAACTGTAGGAATCGTTTTGTGCCCTTACCTAAGCTTAGGCCTTAATATAAGGGTTGTGTTTGCCTTACAGAATATGACAGCAACACAACCATAGGCATCGTTTTCTGCCCTTACCTAAGCCTAAACCATAAAATGAGAGCCATGTCTCGATTACGAAAGCAACACAACCATAGGCATCGCTTTCCGTCCATCCCCACTACCAGTTCTCCTCTTTTCTCAGCGTCGTATGGCCATTTACATCCGATTCAGAATTAAAGCAACTATTTGTGTGAAGATGCTCCCTGTACAGCGCAATGTCTAAAATGCATTCACCGCGATAGGAGCGAAGAACTCGTATGGCTATGCAGTGGTTACGTTACGCGTTACGTCAAATTGAAGTACAGTCAAGCCGAAGCCACATCAGCGCGTAAAGTGCTCATGTTAGTGGTGTTTAGGATGTGAACAGTATATAGGAATCCTGTTCCTGTTCATTCGGCCTTGAGAAGAAATGTAAGCAAAAGTAGGCTATTTTACACTTTTCGGACGTTTTCCGGCTAAGTCTTTCCTGATTCGCGTTGGAAACGTTCAAAGTATGTCTTTCTGATTCGTTGAAGTTGATTGGTCGGCTAAGTCTTCTGATTCGCGCTGGTAACCCCGTGGCGATCGCGACCCCTGCAGGGCAGCTACTACACATGACCCGCGAGCGAACAACCAACCATGCCTATGCACCGAACCCATAACAAAGAGAAACGCGATAGTAAGCGGCCGGATGGTCATTTGCATATTCTGTTTACGAGGAACCATGGGGAAGGTTCCACTGACGACCATGCGCCGGAAGTTGAAAGGCAATCGAGCAGCCAACATGATGCTATATTCTACTCCTTCGGGAACTTTATAATCTCGGTCACCATGTAGTGTAGGTGACGCGATCGTCGATGTCGACGTTTTGTGCGCGAATGAGAAAAGACAGCCGCAAAACTGCTGACCAATGAAAATAGCTTACTCTTGCACCTGTTTGTTGGACATAGCCGCGAAACGACTTTCTCGTCTTCTTTTCCGCCCACTCACGAATAAACAGGAAGATTATCTTCATCGGCTGTTCAAGACCTAAACACCATCATAAATGAGCAAAGAGCTATTCACCAACAGATCGCTACCTTGGAATCACGTAACTGCTTTCGCTGACTATTCTTCCGGCCACTGTTTTCCACCGCAAGGACCCTGCACTTCATCAATGTTCTTCATGGATCGCATCATCATGTATTTCCCACACGGGGGGCACATCCTTCGCTCATTCACTAATCCTCTTCGTTGCATGAAGTGAACAGCAGCCAGCTTGCTGTTCACGAATGTACCACAGAGCTGCTCAAAATTCAACCGTTCGCTTCCAGTTATCGTCTCGAATGAAGCCATGTTCCGCCAGGAAATTGAATGGTGAGAGCAGAAGGCATCATCACACCGTCGCCTCCGGAGAGCCACGTCATACCTTATCGCTTTGGTTAGCAAATATATCGTGACAAAATGCTGAGCCAGCTCTATGCCTTCATTCGTCATACATTTGAAAAATACTGATTGCTTCAGCGTGCAAGCGCACCCACTCTCCACAGCACTGTTGTTCGCTCATCAGATAATGCTGAGCAAGTTCTCTCTTCGCTCATCATGCATTTGAATAGTAGATATAGCTTCAGGGTGAAAGCGCTCCCGCTCTCCACAGCTCTGTCGTTCGCTCAGCAGAAAATGCTGGGCCAGCTCTCTCTTCGCTAGCCACGCATTTGAATAGTAAATATAGCTTCAGGGTAACAGCGCATCCACTCTCCACAGCTCTGTCGCTCGCCAGAAATTGCAAAACTAGCTCTCTCTTTGCTCCTCGTACATTTGAAAAGTAAATATAGTTTCAGCTTGCAAGCTCCCACTCTCTCCAGCTCCGTCGTTCTCTCGTAAAAACGTTAGTCACTTTCTCCGTTACGGGCTCAATTCACAACACGTCGTTTCATTCACATGCTTTGCTTTCTACCCTAACGAAGCTTATACCTTAACACAAAGTTAATGTTTCACCTGAATTTAAAGTAACAGCAATGGCGAAGGACATCGCTCTTCAGCAGCAAAGGTGACATCACCATAAGGAACATTTTCTGCCCTTACCAAATCACCCGTATGAATGACTCTTCATTTTGAATGGCATACCAGTAAGCATTTCATTAAGTCTCTACCTGAGCAGTGTTGCTGAACATCAGAAATGGAAGAAATCATCGCTCGTTTGGAACCTTCACTGGGATGATTCAAATTAAACAAAGCGCCTGTCTCTTCTACATACGGGGTAGTTTCAGTTGTTGAGAACTTTACACGGTGATCCCCCGTTTTTGGTAAACAATTTTTTTATTGCATAGCTTTCGGGCACGACTTTGTGCCCGTCATCAGTGCAAGAAAACGAATGGCCACTGCCGTGTAAAGTTCTCAACAACTGAAACTACCCCGTATAAAGAAGAAACAAGAATATTCAAGAACGGGTAACACGGGCCCGAAGATGATCTAAAGCGGCCATCAAAGGGATACCACCGGGAAGAAGCGAAAAAAGATGGTCAAGATCAGGAAAGAGGCTTTAAACCTATATCGGTTTAAACTACCGAGTGTTGTCGTTCGAGAGATGTGACCGCTATCAGTTATACTGTTGGCACTGTCCGGGGCGGTCGGTTGTGAAGCTCGGTCTTCTGCACGGCTGACTAGGGCGGATTGCGAAATCGACGCGGTCCAAGGTAGGACCCAACTGATGTAGCATCTGCCTAGGTCGGCTGAGCAGGAGTGCCTGAAGACCGACTAACCAACCTGGGCATTGGCCATTCGTTTTCTTGCAGTGATGACGGGCACAAGGTCGTGCCCGAAAGCTATGCAATAAAAAAAATTGTTTACCAAAAACGGGGGATCACCGTGTAAAGTTCTCAACAAAGCGCCTGTCTAACAGAAGTCATGATACACTATTATGGTGGTCTCAAGGGCACTACTGATAGCTGTGTTCAGATTCTGACCGCCAAACCGGGTTGTCTGATAGGGTTATCAATAATAGCCCAGACTTGCCCCTTTGCTGCTTGTTGTGTGATTCCATGGTGACACAACTCATGCACGCAAAGCTTTAGTACATTCGTCAGATTTTATACATTTACCAATTGAAAGTGTGGAATTGTGTTCGCCTGAAGTTGATCTTGCAATTCTTTTAGTACGTCTCAGCATTATCCGTATTCTCTTCCAATTGAACGTCTTCTTAGCAACTTTATTTGACCTTTATATTCACCTGCGGAAGAATACTGCATCACTAACTTAATTTCATTTTTCATGTTTGGCCGCCCCACGCGATGCAGTGCGTGCCGTATAGTCGACCATATTTGTCGCCCTGAGCGGTTGCTCCAGAACATGGCGAAACAGATCATTGCCGAAGCTTCAGCTGCCAACTTACAGTGCAAGTGAGTACAACTGCCACTCCAATATTCACGAACTCACGGCCATCATAGCATGACGGCCACTGGTGGCTAAAGTGTCAGCGCCATTGTGTTTGCCATTCGAAAGAAGGAATGAAAAGAGGAATGTGACATTGAATGCACTATCATAAAAATATTGTATGATAAAAGTAGACACTTGGTAGACGAGAAGACCTAAGCGTTAGAAGTCCCCGTTCATTATTAGAGATCATCTTAAAAGGACTAATGCAAACCATTGTTGTAAAAGTGACGCTATTTTGCAGTGTTAGATGAATCACGATTCTTACCTGTCAGAGAGAACGTTTCCTCACGAATGAACGAACGGTTGCTGCCGCGGAATGCTCTTTCTACAGCGAAACAAGCTTGGTGATTCGTGAAGTCCCAAAACGCTTGACATATCGGCTGTCGAATACCTAGAACGATAAAGTGAACGTCTGTCAATGCAGTACATTAAGATCAATGAAACCTAGCACTCTTCTGTGATGCAGATGACTAATACGAAGACCAAACGGTTCACCGCTGAAGCAGCAAAGCGAGCTATGCTGGTGGACGGTGAAGCAAAGTTGCTCTCCTTTACAGTAATAAAGTCGTTAAGTATTTCTTCAACGGCAAGTAAGATTCGATTACAAATTAGGAATATTTTGCTAATCGAAGCATTATGCATGGACTGCTACTACCAGTGCAATTATTATTTGACACAATGGATTCGAAAAGATAATGAAGGAACATATAGTCACCATGATAAAACGCTTACAATTTCTTGAGCCTTAGGTTCCTCTGAAATGCTTTTTCAGGCATCCAAGCGTTTTTTCTTCCGGAAAGATGAGTTAATTATTAGTGATTATTATGAACACGGGAGGAAGGACGAATTAACGCTTTTATTCCAACTCAACTAACTACCGTAGCGCTATCTGTGATGTTCAGGCATTTATTCTTGCAGCTACACAGCCCCCTCCCTAGAGAGGTCAGCAAACGATGTCCCCTTTCGGGCGCTATTTTCAAGTAGCACCCCCCCCTCACCGTAGACATCGCCGCGATCGTTAGGCGGAGTATGTTGGTTATTGACCTCTTGCAAGAGGTGGCGACAGCGTCTGTGGAAATGTCGTCGTGTTTCTGATCGTAATGCAGCTTATAGGCTGTTGGTGCTCGCAAGTAAGTGGTTGGTGCGGTTGCGGTTGATGTTGTTAGGTTTGTGCAACATAGAGTTAGTGATCGCCCATTTTAGGTGAATTCTAACGGTCTGCACTTCAAAAATTGGGGAACTCAGCGTAGGGCCTTCACTAAAGTGGTCCACATGGGTTCCTCCGCTTGGAAGGCTCAACCCAGGCTGTTCAACCTGTAATGCATCTATTCCAAATACAAGGAAGGGATATATTCAGCGCTGTTTTCCAACGTTGCGATTAATACGATATTTTATGGATAATAAAGATGAGTTTTGCAGAGGAATTATTATTGTCTATCCAATTCTGAAAGGTCTTCGGCTGTATCTCTGTTTAATATTACCAACACCAAGCAAATGCTTCTTGGGGGAACAGTTTACTTGTATTTACCTTAAAGGGTCACTAGTTTCGCAACATTTGTTATGTCGAATCAGATTCGACCAAATATCACTAACTGCGACTACTCGATCTCTGTTCAAACAATCATTGTGCTGAATGAACAGTGGTTGGTTGATTTTTCTGAGTCCTTTGTGGCTTTCATTACACAACTTAACCGCCACGAGGTCATGCTTGCATAAGGACGTGTTTTCAATGACGGCTGACGTCATAAGCAAGTTCTCCATGATGATACGCGGGTCTAGCGTTTGTCGGCGGCCTCGTCCTCTGGACCTCACTATCCCATTTAATCTGTCTTCCGCATTCTTGTACCTATCTATGTTATTTAAATTCTCTTTAAGTCTATCTTGTAGAGGTCTGCCTGTTTCACCGATGTATTATAAATCGCTGAGCGCTGACCTTTCAGTATACTTAACGCCACTGGTAGACATCGTATATTGTCTATCCTATTGACAATTTCGAACGGAAGAACGTGAAACTCCTTTGCAATATATTCCTGTAGCATTTGTAAATGCTGTCAGCAAACATCCGCTTATGCATTTACGGCCATCGAATTGCGGCCTTAACACTTCAGCGCGCATATGTCGCCTCTTTCTCTTTTATCGGTTCGCTGAAGTTCAACTTCGTCAATGACGGGTGATATCGTTGACTTTTGCCGATGGCTTTCGAAGTGTAGACAATATGTCATAGAGAAGAGGTTTTTGTCGTAGGGGTTCTGTATTCTACTTTCTGCAACAAGTGGTGCTGACTGGACATGGGATGTCAGAGAGAAGGCTGTCATTAGTGCCGTTTCTTCTCGTTCCTGCTGCCGGTCATCTTGGTTTTATGTTCCTCATGGTTGCCTAACTTTTTTACTTCATGCGGTTACCACGGGCAGGTTGTTGTAAGTGGACGTGGGCTGTCAGAGAGAGAAGATTGACATTGATGTCGTTTGTTCTTGTTCATGCTGCTGCTCTTGGCGATTTTCGAGCTCTCCTTTTGAATGATGTCGCGGACTGAAGAGATGGGCTTCGCGCAGATGTACGCTGCATACTTGAATGATGAGACTGTGGCCATCGCCTTCATGCAGGAGAAGGGAATCCTGCATCAGGAGAGGAGCTGCGTGTGCGGCAAAGACATGGTGCTGGACCTAAAACGTGCATCTGCTCATTGGAGGTGCACACGGAAGGTGTGCCGTAGGAGCTGCCTTTGCGTGCAGGGACACGGCTGGAAGGTAAAATTAGTTCTTCAAATGATTTGTGCTTCATTGTGCCGATCCTTAGGGAGCAATCAGCTGGTGAGGAAAGCGCTGCTTTTCATTCGTGCCTGGAGCGATAAGCTCACAAGCTGCGCTTTTTGGAAAGACAACTTTGGCATGAATGGAAAAGCAGCGGTCGAGTGGAACCTCACAATGAAGGAGGCAGCGGAGGAATGGCTGTTCAAGAACTGTGTCACTGTGGGAGGGTCTGGCCTTGCGGTTGAAGATGACGAGAGTTTATTCTGTAAGAGGAAATACAACCGGGGTCGGGTTCTCCCGCAGACTTGGGTCTTCAGAGGTGCCTGTCTCGGGATCGGTGAATGTTTCCTTGTCCGGGTTGCAGATCGGTCCGCCGCTGCGCTTATCGATGTCATCAAAGAGAACGTAGCGGGCTGATTGAATGTAATCACGGATGAATGGAGGGGATACTACCGTCTGTCGGATGAGCACTACACGCACTTGCGTGTGAATCACTCGATCAACGAAGAGAGAAGGGCGGAACGGATTCCCGGTAAAGCTAATGGGTTCTAACACGCAGGAACAGTGCAGGTATGCACAGGGCTCGCTCTTTTGCTTACCAAACCGACTGATTGTTCGCTTAGGCTTACGTTGAAAAGGCGCTCGACCAAGGTAGAACAAGCCTTCACGAAACTGATAGCCGCAAAGTAAGAAAATATTCAAGGAAAATTATCTGTTTGTTGGTTTAAGCTTAGGTAAAGGCGAAAAGGGCGGCCCGCAGAGATACTGCCTACATGAATAGTGTTTGTGAGACAGGTATTCACGCTTTTTGTCCTGTTCCGTGCGAAATTGCATGATTCTTTGCTTAGGATAAGGCAAAGGCTAAGACATTGCAGGTAAAGCTAATGGGTTGAAGAACGCTCGAATAATGGAGGTATGCACATGCCCCGCCCTTTGCTTATGAAACTTTAGCTGTTCTCTTATGCTTACGCTGAAAAGGCTCTCGGCTAACATGGGTGCGCCTTCACGTAACCCATTGCCACATGGTAAGCATCTATCTGCTCAAGGGAAAGTACCTATCTTTTTGTTTAAGCTTTGGCAAAAGCGAAAACTGCGGCCCACAGAGCTACTGCATGGTAGAGCTCCGTTTATAAGACAGGTACGCATGCCTTTCGTCCTCTTGCATGCGAAGCTGTCTGATTGTTCGCTTAGGCATAGATAAGGATTGCCGGTAAAGGTTATGGGTTCAAGCGCACTTGCATAATGCAGGTATGCACATGTCCCGCCCTTTTGCTTGTGAAACTTTAACTAACTGTTCGCTTAGGCTCACGGTGAAAAGGCTGTTGTCCAAGATGGAGTACGGCTTCACGAACTTGATTGCCACATGGTAAGTACCTGTTCAAGGAAAGCGATTGTGTTCCCAGGCCGCTGCTTAAAGTTGCTTGAGATTCAGTTGACAGCAGAAAGCGGCAGCCTTGTTCATCATCTGTGAGACCTCCCCGAATACGTAAGGTGCGCTGGCCTTCTGTCGCCTTGTGCGCGAGATATTACTTGTTCTTTGGTTTAAGATTGCATAAGGCGAAAACGGCGGCCCGCAGACTTAGTGCATAGAAGAATCACATTTATTAGACAGGTACGTACGCCTTTCGTCCTGTTGCGTGCGGAACCGTCTGATTTTTTGCTTAGGCAAAGGCGAAGACAACTGCCCGGTAAAGTTGTTACGTTGAAAAACGCTGGAATAATGCAGGTACGCACAGCTTTTGCCCTTCGCAGCTGGCGAAGCTTCACTTGATTGTTGGCTTAGGGGTAGACAAGTGTGCACAGCACCCCTCCAACGTGCCATGAGGCTTTACGAAATCGATTGCCGCAGGGTTAGTATCTGTATAAGGAAAGTGAGTTTTCCCATTTTGCTGTTTCAGTTTTCCGTGTCGGTTCTGCAGGACTGTTGTCTCACCATGCGGTCACGTACGACTGGACGTCGTGCTACTGCCTTGCGACTGTTGTGCCGCCTCAAAAATGACGCCATTTCAGCGAAAGTAGCGCCACTTATTTCGGAAAATATTGGCCGCGCACGCCTCGTCTTTGCGATCGCAGCGCCGCCTACGCAGGGGGATGGCAATTTGAAAAAAGTACCAGAATGATTATATTGTCCACTTTGGTAACTAAATTTGACAAGCCATTGTGTTCTAAGTTTTTCCATGACGGGTGCAGGGCATTTGGCCGCCAGGGACATTTGGCGGCCGCGGACCTTATCGGCCCTCATTATACGGGTTTTGCACCTGTTTAGGTGGCATTGCTTCTCCTTGTGATTTTATTCTGTCCAATCCTGACGTTCTGCTTCCATTTGAAAAGATTTGATCCAATTTAAAGGGGTTTATGCAAGTCATTTGGTGCATTACTACTACCTGCGAAGCTATGCTCAAGGCCCTGTTCCCAGTCTGTTCCCAGTTGAGCGTTCCTAGTTCAAGTCCCGGGGCGTAGCCTAAGAAACCGACTCTTCCGTACACGTTTGTAAATCATTACTCCCACCTGCTACCCGGCGAGGCTATAACCCAGCTGAACCATCTCCTCGCTGGGAGTAGTAGCGCGCAACTTTGGACCAAGGACCTGCAACGCGGATGAAAGCAACGTCTCTGAATAAGAGAGTATAGGCTTACACATGGAGGTAATGGGGTACAAATTCCTTATAGCCCCCCCCCCCTATAATTAAGGGGGCGCCACCGTCGTTTTCATGCGATTTGCACAGCAAATCAGAAAAGACTTAGGCGCAAAACTGACAACCAATGGAAAACGGCGTTTCTTTTCTATGTAGGTGGCGCCACCGTTGATTTGTTAGATTTCGATGGAAAATTAGGAAAGACTATGCGCGAAACAGACAAACAATGAAAAATTGCCTACCTTTCTGCGCACTTGCACGACAGCCGCAAAACGATGTTTCCTACGCCCATGAACGCGTCCTTCTCCCATCAGCCTGTGGAAACGAACCAAAACTTCACTGAAACCTCTTTGCGGCACTGTTTTCCACAGCACCGCCAGCGGACATCGTCCCGGTCTTTCCTATATCGAAGGACCATTGATCGACGACAACGGGCGCACGTTTTGTGCTGATGGATCACACCCTTGTCCTTCATCAACTGTACAGCAGCCAGCTCATACACAAATTCAGCACAGAGCTCCGCGAAAGGCAACCGTTCCATACCGCTCATCTTTGCAAAATGAAACGTTTTCCCCTTCAAACGGAATCAGCTTGCATCGCCAGCCGGTAATATTTTCCTTCGTTCCTTGACGTCCACCTGCTTTCCAGCATTTAACCATCACTAATCAAGTGCCATTAATCACAAATACTCGGCACACCCACATTCCTCCTATTGTTGAGACCCTCATCATCATTCTTAACTGCAGGTCGAATACAACGCAACGTAGTATACGCCAACGAAGAGACATCTGCTTTTGAATACGCTACGGTTAAGACATCTGCTCTCCAACATTCCACAAACCGATTTATCGAAACTCTAGCAAGCCTTACGTCAAGACACCATCTGTCAGACCCATCAAGAACCATCGTTCGTACAACTGGTTTCCATTACACGCTTGCTTTCTACCCTTACCGAAGCTTAGACTCGAACCCAACATTAACGTTTCACCTTAAACTTAAATAACGGTAGCAAGGTATGACAACCAAGTTTAGCGGCAAAAATGGAACTACCATAAGCAATGTTTCCTGCCCTTACCTAACCTTAGGCTTCAACATCTGGATAGTGCTTCCCTTACACAATTTCAAAGCAACACAACCATGCGCATCGTTTTCTGCCTTTACCTAAGCCTAGGCCATAAAATGAGGATCATGTCTCCCTTTTAGATTACGAAAGCAACACGACCATAGGCATCGTTCTCTGCCCTTACCTAAGCCTAGACCATAAAATGAGCATCATGTCACTCTTTCAGATTACGAAAGCAACACAACCATACGCATCGTTCTCTGCCCTTACCTAAGCCTAGGCCATAAAATGAGGATCATGTCTCCCTTTTAGATTACGAAAGCATCACAACCATAGGCATCGTTTTCTGCCCTTACCTAAGCCTAGGAGTTCAAACATGAATTATGTTCATCGTACACTGCACATACTGGGTGCAAATTCGTGGAGAAATGCCAAAATGCACCCATAGTACAGGTTTCCGAGGACAGCGAAACAGGAGAAAACTTTCGCTGCAGATACGTGATCGTCATCTCAGAATTTCTCGCGTTCTGCCGCACGTCATGCTACGAACAGCGGCCAATCAACGAAAGCGATAGTAGCGCCAATGAGGGGGGGGCTATAGGGAAATCGTACCGGTAATGGTTTACAATGCTTGAACCAATGTTCCGCGGCTGGTCAGGTAGCAGGATATCCTCGCAGGTGGGAGTAGTAGCTCACAAACGTGTACCAAAGAGTCAGATTTGAGCCAATGTCCTTGAACTTCAACTACAGACGCGCTACTGGGAACAAGGGCTCGAGCATAGTTTCGCAGGTAGTAGCGCATTGCACTACAATTTTTGGGCAAAGGCCTTGTAAGTTGGGTCAAATCCATCCAAATGGGAGCAAAGCCTCAGAGTTGGTCAGTAAAGAATCAAAAGTGGGAGTTATCCCTCGTCAACAGGAGTTGGACCAGTAAAATGAGGGACGATAAGTTCTGCGGTGGCCAAACGGCGGCAGCCAAAATCCGCGTTTGTTCCTTGATGTTTCGATAAATTCGCATGCAAATAGCTTCCTTCGCTGTTCTACATAATAACATAGAATAACTCTATGTTATTATGTAGATTGTGAGTACCCAAAAGGAGAAACTGCTTATATGAATTACTTTAAACAGGAGAACTTGATTACTGTTTATGATAATCAAGTAATTTATGTTACCTGCTTATCAGTTCACTTTACTTGCATTCTTCACTCTCCTGACGGCGGTGTGCGTTGTCCAGCTGCTTTAGCTAAACGCCGTAGTCGTGTGAACGTATCCGGTAGTCATGAGTATTGACTGATATGTGACGGGTGCCCCTGATAAGCGCACAAATGGTCACACTGATCAGTGCATCTGTCTTTCTCAAGCTCAGTAGATCAGTGCTGCATCTTGTCTCCAATTGCAAACTATGGCAAATGCAATGGACATCTATTGAACGATATTTCAAATCAAGGCTTTGTGGCAAAAACACACTAGCCAGCATGGCGAAATATACACAGGTTATTCGACTGGTGTGAAGCTGGCGTTTAATGTCGAGGAGCTGTGAACCTCGAAACCGATAAAGTCGCACTACTTACGATATTGCGTCAGTGATTGATAATAGTCGTAATGATATGTGCGCAGTTACATGTGTGCACGTGGAACCCAAGTTGTCACGCCGTAATTTTCAACCGGTGTGCGTACTCCAGCAGTTCGAAAGTCGGAAGCGGACGAAAGTGCTACGAAAGAGAACGAAACGGCCAATTTTAAAGACTCAAACAATTCACGTTGTCCTTACGTGTTGGGAAGTTTGCATCCATCACATTTTTGTTGGAGTTTTCAGTGCCATTTGCTTTTCTCACTTTCCGTCGCTTGCTTCACGACGCTATTCCGTGGACTAAAATGGATACCGTTTCGTTGCAATACAGTGAGGCAAGGAGAAGTGAATATATTCGAAATTGTACAGACGGAACAGTAGACCCGTTGTAGTGGAAGATGGCAAAGCAGGGATGTAGCCCTCATCGGCGTACGTCAAGTAACAGTGCACGATTTGTTGGACGGGTGTACAATTTGCACAGTTGGAAAATTGTTTGTATAGATTGGATTCCCCAAAGGAAGCTTATTAGTGGTGTTGTCTTTTGAGTTCACTGAAACAGCTGCAACTTTTGTGGACGTAATGTGGATGCAACGAACTGTGAAGATATGAGGACGAATGTTGTCCTCAGTTGCAACGATGTTTCTTTGGTCTCATGTAGCCGAAGTCGTCCGGACTGTTGTGCCTCACAGAGCATTAGGTGCACAAATGTGCTGCCGGTATCTGCTTGATCTCTACAGATGGGGACGATATGCTTTTGATCAGGTAGATAACCAGTTCGTCTATCACTGTAGAAAATATTCTTTGTACGGATGATATGTGGCAAATGCTCATTTACTTGTGACGGTCGCTCCTGGCTTCATGTCGTTATACCCAGGATGAACAGTAGCTGTCGTTTAGCCATTACGCATGGATAACCAAATTCACTTGTCAGTTTTGAATGAAGATAACTGGAGGTCTTGAAATGAGCGAAATCTACTGACATTAATGTAAACGCTAGAAGGAAGATATGCGCGAAAATTGCGCCGTTGGTAAGATCGGTGTACTTGCCGTACTCTTACGACTACATCAGAGTATCATCGACTGGTTGTTATAATCACCATGCTTACTATTCCGCTATGACGTTTCTTCTTCGGCGCTTCTAATTCCTTCTTTGTTGTTGCAACTGACGTCTGCTGTTGGTTTGTAGAATGTTGAAAATGAAATGTTTGAAATGCACACGTGCTTATTCCGCAGCGCTGCGTCTGTTTATTGGTTTATTGCTTAGTCGATTTCTTTTTGCCAGACGAAGTTAAAATCAGTGAAGTTTCCCGTTTTCTTCTGTATTAATTTCATTCAGCGATGTACTATATGGTGCTTGTTTGGTGCTGCGTGGTCATATCTGCTACAACACCATAGCGACTAGAGCTGCGTGCAGATAGTTCCACGGCGCTCTTCGTTATTGTTCTGTTGACAACTCATCATTAAATATTTTCCAACCTTACGGAGAATGTACGTGGCATTTTCAAAATGTTCAAGGAATTGGAAGAAAGTTATTCTGACGATAATGTGGAAGACGGCAGTCTTATAACAGGTCTTCTGTTAGGCATGATGAGTTTCGTATGCGACTTGTGCTTATGTCGTAATCTAAAACGTGTCTGAAGATATATATGCCACAACGTCCTGCTAACCGATAGATGGGCAGTTATTATTTGGGAAATTATTTGGGAAATCTTTGGGAATAATATTTGGGAAATCTTTCAGAACAGTATGATCGTTCGTAACCTTCTGAAACTACCATGTTCCGTCTTCACCAAATGGTAAACTACCATGTTCTCTACTCCAACTTTGGGTTATTTAAAGGCTGGGCGCAACATTTGGTTTTAATTATGAGTGCATCCCATATGTCGCTGACCTGTACGTCCCTGTCGCGGTTAATATATTTGTTTTTGCGAATGTACAGCCTGTTTTATTTGCTTAAGGTGGAAAACTTTCTCGTGACAAACTATTTTTCGTTGCAGGGTGAGTCAGCACTGAGAGGAGTGTTCAACTACAGCGGAGACTTCAAAGTTCGCATATCGCTGAAGTACCACCTAATTGCTCAATGTATGATGCTCCTTCACACATTGCTTAATCATATAAAATGCTTCATTTAGTACTTCTTTGAAAGAAGCATAGCTTTACGACTTTAATGGTCTTTTATCAGCGCTTGTTGGCCAATGTCCAGCCAGTCGCTGGTTCAGCATCTCCTCCGCTCAACGAATCAAACTAGCGGCATCGGCTATCGGTCAAACCTTGGCCCATCCATCTTCTCCCGCGCACCAGTTCAGAAACCACTCAGTCACGCGAAGATGCGAGCATTCCCTCTGATCGGCTATGAAGTTTCAAAACGGGAAGTGGCAGACATGAGTAGCGCTTCCTCTGACCGTTGATGCTTTGCTCATTCAATCTAGCGGAGTTTGAAGTGCTCCTTCGTGAGGTCTTCCTTCTTTACTGCATTCTTTTCCAACTTTATGCTTTATCCTAGAGTTGCCCTTTCTGGCGCGCAATGCACGATATATTCATTCAGAAAAAATATTTCTTCTTTATAAAGTCATAGCTTCTTCATGGTTAAGTTCGTTCACGGGTTGCCTGTTCATGCAAAGCGACCATGACCATGTGAATTTTGAAAGCTACGCTTTATTAAAAGGAGTTATAAATAAGGCATTCTGGTACTTTTCTCGTACAGCCGCGACCCCCTACTGCAGGTAGGTGGCGCCACCAGCGATTTCACCGGATTTTCGATGTCGCACGATAGGTGACGCCACTGTCGATTTCATCCTCTTGCTGAAGAGCCTACCCTACGCGAACATAACTGCCCTAGCCAGAAAAACACATTCTTATATGAAGACTGACGTTTACTTTCAACAGCACACCGCAAGGGCTTTCCCCACTGTGGTACTATTGCTTCCACCGGCGTGCACCGCACCTAAACCTGTAGAAACGAAGCAATAGGTATGATGCGTAAAAGTAAGGACCACATACCATCATGGCCTTTTAACGCGGGGGGTACAACTCCGCTATGGTGCAGAGGATCTTCTCGAACGGGTGTTCATCCCGGTTGAGCCGTCAGCGCCAAACAAACTCGCATAAATACGAGTCGAGCTTGGACCGGTGCGTGCCGCGGCGGCCCTCGTTTCCCTGCTTGGCCTGGGACCAGAGAGATTCTACGGTCTGCGTATGAGCACCACTCACTGGATCAAGGAAGTTGATCCAGTGATTCACGCTTAAGTGCGTGTAGTGCTCATCCGCCAGACCGTAGTATTCCCGCCACTCGTCCGTGACTACAGTCGATCCGGCCGCTACGTTCTCTTTGATGACAGAGATGAGCGTAGCGGCGGACTGATCTGCAACTCGAGCAAGGATCTGCAACCGCGGGCATATCCTCCGCCCGTGCATTAGACCTGTACTCTGCATAAACTTTACTCCGGCCAATTCATCATCTACGAACGTGGCACGCAGCTTCGAAAAGCTCAAGTTCATAATCGAACACATACTCACAAATGAAACTGTTAATGTTCATGAACACCAAAATCGTTTAATCTCCATTACGCAATTCAACCAGTTCAGAAACCACTTCAATTTCTGATAAAGACTGAAGCGCACCAAGCGATAAGCACCTAGGGTACATCATCGAATTATCTGAACCCACTTAAGCACAACGTGAGCACAAACGCAATCAGCAGCAGTGGACCAGGGCTGATCAACACTGCAGGCGGTTAACTGTTTCTGACTGCTTAGCGGCGCCGTGCCATGACGTTATCACCATATCCTTTTAAAACGACCGCGAAGATACGAACAGAAGCACCAGAAAAACGTGATAACGAAATCGAACACTCGATAGCAAAACTGGTAGCTAACACGAAATTCTCCTACCTTAGGTACTCAATGAAAACCGTTCCCCTTTGAACATACTCTGCTTCCATTACGACCCAGACACACTAATGTTCCTTCTCTGACGTTTATCTGATAACGAGCAGTTACCGCTGTTTGCGTTCTACCCCTAACGAAGCTCAGAGCTGAACACAACCATAATGCATCACCTTAATACCAGATAACGACAGCAGAGTAAAACATCCAAGAACAGTAAAAAAACACGCTCAAATATAAGTATCGTTTTCTGCCCCTACCTAAGTGTAGGCCATAAAATGAGGATCATGTCTCGAGTTCAAAAGTTATCTGCACGGCAGTTGAACCCGTTTATAGAACCGCAAAAAGTGCAATGTAAATCAACGATGTTGATTTACAATGCACTTTTTGAGGTTCTAGGCCATAAAAATGAGGATTATATCTCCCTTTTAGACTACAAAAGCAACACAATCATAGGCATCCTTTTCTGCCCTTACCTAAGCGTAGACCTTAACATCATAAGGGCTGTGTTTCCTTACAGAATATGAAAGCAACACGACAATAGACATCGTTTTCTGCCCTTACCTAAGCCTAAACCTTAACATAAGGGTTTCCTCTTTTTTCTCCCACTTCTTCATACCCACTTTCTATCTTGCTTGACTTTTCCCGATTCAACATTGCAGACAACCAACATTAGCCTAACCTACCTGAACAATCAACCAAGCTGAGATTAGCGCCGTCTACGGGTGAGCAGCTGATCTCGAGGAGTGCCTGTTCTAGCCACCCAGCATTAGCCTAACGCATCTGAAAGCGGCCAATGAACGGGTCGCGGCTGTACGCACATAGTGCCGAGAAAGGTATTACGGTTTTTGCTTTGTCATTTATCTCAAAATGGTTATTTTATCAGATGAACCAATTTGCAATTTCACAAAGCAATCAGTGTTGAAAATCCCTTGGGAAGAGGCGAATATTACTGATCCATCGAAATATTCTGAAAATCGCTCAGCAGACCATTGTAATATGTAGTAATGATTTGCAGTTATCCGTACAGGTTTCGACGTTTGTGCATGTATATGAATTATAATGAATTTCTCTCCAACTGTGTAACGGTAAAGGTTTTCTCATTGCATACCAACTTATTTTGTCACTTCTTTGCGTATTTCTGTTCCTTGCACCTCAGATTCAGTGCTCACAGTGTGTGCTTGGCGTCATGTACTTACAGCATGAGTGATATCTGGATGAGATTCGTCTCTACAGAGCACATTGTTTTACTGCAGTTAGCTTGACCATTCGCACGTGATTTTATAGCTCATATTAACAGGTAGGATTGCTACGAATGGCACAGGAAGAGTATGATCTGTTGAAATCCAGGAAACTTGTGATTGACAATGTAGTCACAGTTCGCGGGGTCAACAGCCTCTCAAGAACCGCTACTCTAGTTATATTTTGTAATCCTTTTTGCAAATTAAGAGTCAGTATCCATTCATGTTCTTTCACTTTCCTCATGGATAATGCGGAAAGAGATGCCTTCAATGAAGCGTAACCTTCGTTGAATATTGGATTGCCTTTGACGGCCTCTAGCATGATGAAATATACTTCCAGGACGAACTGTACCCCGTTGGTTTGATGTACAGAGTCCGTGAGTTCTTACTTTCAATAGGGGAGCATAACTAGTGGCTGCTTATGACGTTTTCATTGGTACGGGCAAAGACACTTAGGTATTAGTCAAAGCTTTTAAAATAGCCTTGTAGCGTCATCATGTCAGATCTGATCAATATGACTGTTTTCAAGTAGCGTCATCAGTGATATGTAAACTCCTTATCGCAGAATCCTTCCGTTATCGATGTCGATGGAGTAGGCTGTTCAGAGAGCTTAGATTCTTACATCTCTGTCTTTGTCTTTACCAGTGAAACTGTCATAACCAGCCACTGGTTATGCGATTTTCTTGCGTAGCAAGCACACACACACACGCCCACACGTACATTGTGTACGTCAGTCAAGTGCTACAATCAGTTCTGAATGAAATATTCAACCACAGCATTCCATTGCAACCCCTCTACGCCTGCTTGTAAAGTTTGCATATGATGCAACATTCGATGGCACAGAAGGTGGGTTACTCACGTGCTCAACCCTTCATTGGATACAACGAAGAATTACATGTTGACTGAGTAAAATATCTCTTCAACTTAACAGGACGGTCAATTGTGTGGCCCCGCAGCGTTCATATGGAGCAAACTGAAAACCGGTCAAATGCAGTATGCAGCTCTGATGAAGAAACTTCATTCTGGGTCAAAGGGAATGTACGTTCTCGAATACTGGAATTCATTTAGTTCAGTTATATTACCTTTTATGCCTACAATTTTAGGCCAATCTGCGTCATCAGCTATCGAGTGGAACAAAGTTGGTCTATAATAAGGGTTGACAACATTGTGCCCTCTCAGGACTTGAATAGGCGTAACTATATTTTAAAGTGTGCATCCATTCCATGCTAACCTACTACTTCCGACTAACACTTTACGTAGTCGAAGTACTTTCTCGTCTACACAGCGTCACAGGAAACTTCAGTAATCGAAGTGAGCTTATATGAGTGAAATTATTTCGCTGTAATCGCAGGTAGCTTGATCACTAAGAGCGGATAATGTGCGCTGTGATTTAGCATAATAATGCGGCGGTCGTACAAGTGTAAATGGGCCTTTGTGAAGATGAATACGATGCGGACATGAACGGATCAATAGGCACAGTAACAATTAATTTGGGTGATGACCTTTGCGGACTGTACAGTGATTCCATTATATTGCTATATTCTCAGTTTTCTGCTGTGAGTGGCTGCTGACAGTAGTGGAGCAGTACTGAATGCTTCGCCGTGAAAGTGCCGCAGGAGCGGATGACTAATTTTACTGCTGCAATACAGTCAATCTTGAATATCACAATTCTGAGCAGCACCCTCCAATGTTTTACCAATGGAAGTAAGAATAAAATGCTGTATAGTGCTATGCAGTTTACATATGCGGTGTTTATGGGCAACGGAATGGCGTAAGCAGCAAACGAAACGCAATCGAAAGACTTGTGCATAGGAATTATTTTACTTTGGATAGAGGACAACGCAACAGTAGAAATGAATTCCGTTAACGAAGAATGATATATGGTGAAATACCGTTTGTGATATGGAACAGAGAGGATAAAAAGTATTACTAATACTCAATTGTAGTCGTAAGAGTACGGCAATCACCGTTTCAGCCCATGGCTTTAGTGCATATCGTCTCCTTCCAGGTCCACGGATATCTTTAATTCTGTGAATTCCATTTGGGCACTGTAACTTACACCATGTGTAGGTTATCTTGTACGTGGCATACTGCAGTTCGAAGTGAAGTACAACCAGCATGTACAGTAATGCTTCTTTCCCGTGGAATTCAGCTGTTGCCAGTAATCAAAACAGCACTGACAGCTTATGCATATCATCTCTGTGCTATACAGTCGTGCTGATATCCTCCTCCTGGTGCTTCTGCTTATTTAGAAGCAGCGACACATCTTCCAAGTAGACTTAACGTTTAAGCTGAAGAATCATGTTAGGCGAAGCAACAGGCTTTCCAAATCCACAGCGTGTGATTAGAGAACCATCGGTTTACATACATTCAGATACTACTCTGACCATACAACATTAGGTTCACGCTCAGCGCATTTTCATTGTGACAATGTAGTCTACCAGTTGTCTTTGGATATCGTTTTTGACAACCGTAATCAACTGGTCGTGATAACTTGCTGTCTCATAGCAACATCCTTGACAATGGTACTTATACGATGACCGACCTTATGCACAGTGGAAGAACAACTTCAAACACTTCAGCAATCCTGTACGCAGTCAGGAGAATGCACGAAATTTGCAGGTTGATGGAAGAAAGGTGAGTTCCTGGCTTTTTAGTACTAACTTTTTGACGACCAATTCCTGCAGTCTGCAGATCACGTCATGCCACATGCTTGGATATAGGCTTTGAATAACCGCCATATCTTTAGTAGGGCAAGTTATAAATCTGTGATGTTGACGTCGGTGGTTGACATGCGTCATTAATTTCTCATCGGTTCAGATGTATGCGCCTGACATATCGTAGAAAAGCTGTCGACCTAATTGGCCATAATTGAGATGCACAGAAGCCAATAGTTCCTCAAACGGTGAGCCAATAGTTCCTCGAACGAAGTATTAAGGGAGGACAGGTGTCGAAGGTGATCAAACGACGAGGTTTTTCGTTGACCGGTGAATGCTTGTGCCATAATGCGTTGACAAGTCGCTGCGTATAGTCCACCTGTGCTACTGATCAATTAAAGTCTTCTCGGGAAAATTAGTCAACCTTAGTCAAGGCGATCCTTTCGACCGGTGTATGAATTCAGAGAGAAAGTCTTGGTTAAACCACGAATCTACACGGCCGTGTGGAAGGAGTTTACATGTGGCAGTAAACTGATGAGTAGGTTTTGTGATTTAGAAGTTTCTTGTTTGGTGTGAAAGTAACATTGTTTAAAGCGTGCTTTCATGCTCCTTCGAGTTGGCGCAACGTCATAATTGTATTCTGCACACTTAATAGAATATATTTTGTGCTTTACTAACATGTTCGCAGTTTGTCTGTCTTAGAGAAAATGATCCCGTTTTTCGCCTCAGCCTTTTTCGCCAATGCGCTTATTCATTTTGGCACAGGACTTTTGACCGCCGCCATTGGCCCACCGTGAACATTTGGCCGCAGCGCGCCTTACCGTCCATCATTTTTGAGATTCTGGTTCTTTTTCTGGGGCGTATCTCGAACCTGCCATACTATCCAGTCCAACTATAATGTATTGCTCCCGTTTCTAACGATATGAGCCAAAATTGAAGGATCTTGTTCCAAATGTTGTGAAGTACTACTCCGTAAGACGATGTGGTTCAGCCACCTCGCTTCGGTGCAAGTTGTCGGGTGTGTGACAGTTGGGCGCTCAGCTGGGAGTTGTGCCCTGTAAACAGGAGTACAATATCACAAACGAGGTACGATAAGCACTAGGGCGGCCAAATGGCGTCGCTGGAAAGGACGTGTTCATATTCATCCATAGAGCATAGTTAAGTGCCGTTTTTATTTACGTAGTACACGTCTTTAGGCGAAACCATTTGGTAGTTGACAGTATGGACGCGCAAGTTTAAAAAATGCAAGTGGGAGATTTATCATTGTGAAAATGAACAGTTGAGCACTCGTTGGTAGTCCTTAAGGTGTTGCCTGTAAGTACTTTTGAAAATTACATGTAAAGTAACCTTGCGGGAATACTTCGAAAGAAGGCCCTACTGTTCCAGTTAGAATACTAGTCCTTTAAAAGAGCACCGGTTGGCGTTCAGGTTCTCAAACATTGGAGTTTAACGAAATGTATGACTGACATCATTCCCTTAGGGAATCGCAGTGCATATGAGGAAGGGTCTTTTCGTTAGCTAGAACGCATTAGTTGACTAAAGATTTAGACAAGTAGCTGAGATGCCTAGCAGGAGTCTTGTCCCATCCAAATTACTCACCTGACCTGCTACCCGCGGATTACCGTTTTGTATAGCATTCTCTGCTTTTCATTTTTGCAAGAACCTTCCGTAAATTTTATGACGTAAATATTCACTTTCGTGATATTTTCTATTCTAGAAACAGTCGTTTAGACTATTGAAATATCGAGCATTCCATCACGTTGCCAAAGATGTATTTTGTAGAACGGCGTTTATTTCGACTGACAAAGACAATTCCTATCAAAGGTGTACGTTCACAAATTCGCAAGAAAGTCAAAATTTACATATGTTATGACGTAATATATATATATATATATATATATATATATATATATATATATATATATATACACCTATACCTCGCTATAATTGCCCCTCGCTTTACTGCGCCTCGCTATGATTGCGCCCGCGGCGCCTGCAACATTGACTATGTAAACTGGCTTTCGGTCCGCGCTGGACAGTTCATCTCTATTCTTCGATGTGAGGAAACTTAAACGTAGGCGGACGAGCGACCTGTTAGCGACTCGCTAAGAGTTCGGATAGTGAATAGTAATCATTTAGCAATAAAGATGTGTTATCTACGGCAATTGCGTTGTCCTTTAGTCTCAGTCTCGTTGCACATATTATACAGAGTGGAGAAGCGAGGTCTTCTTGACCAGGACAACTGTACTCCAGCGTTAGGAAACCAACATCTCACCTGACCCACTTTATTGCGATTTTCGTTTTATTGCGGTGGCCTGGAACCAATTGTGCAACTATAGCGAGGTATATATATATATATATATATAGAACGAAACAACGCCCTACCAACAGATGGTTTTGCAGTTATTAGGAAAATTTCAGAGCACTGTAGAAACCTTTCGAAGCTTTCGGAACGATCTTGTTCCGTCGTGAGCGATTTATTGGTTAAATAAATAAATTAATAAATATTGGTTAAATCAATAAATCGTTGACGACGGAACAAGATCGTTCCGAAAGCTTCGAAAGGTTTCTACAGTGCTCTGGCATTTTGCTAGTAACTGCACATCCATCCGTTGGTAGGGCGTTGTTTCCGTTAATTTCAGGCACTACGCAAGAACGGGTACAAGACGTGAATACTTCAAATTTCACTGGTAGAGAGAAACCAAATTTTACAAACTTAGCCACACTGCTTGGATGTCGTCGATTGAGATTTTGACACCTTTTGCCAGTCGACGTAGTCGGAACTCGTCCCGCTTGTCTTTATCCAGAAAATACAAACGGCAAGAGAAAACTAGGGCTTCATTCCTCGATACAAGGTAAAGGACAATCACGTACGTCATCCTTGGAGGACTGCTCTCTTGGACAAATCGAAGCAGCCCCTGTGAACGAGTCCAGAAAGCTTAGCCTATTTGCACCGTCTTCTCACATTGACTTTGCTGTAGTCAGACGACCCCTTGACACTGCCGCGAAGTTTGTATAAAGTGAGAATATCAAGAGTGAACCAACTACGTTGGCGAAACGAACGTTTCAATGTACCCGTATAACTATTCTGACAACCCTATTGGAACGTAGCCGCGGTCAGCCCAAGCAGCGCAACTTTACACACGAGTGAAATACTGTCAACATTTAAGCTCCATAGCTGTGGCAGACAAACAACAAAAGCTTCCTTTTAATGGACATGCATAAACTGTCCTGCAGTTTAAACAACAAAGCGCCACACAATGAGGGTAGTGTAATTTAAATGCAAACCTTTTCTTGGAACAATCGACTGATCCGCTAAAGTCCAGTCGCGTTTGAGAAAATCAAGGACAACGTCGAGTACAGCTTGTAATGTGATTTGCCCACGAGGATTCGCACGTTTTCGTTAATGTACCTAATTATTACGTATGTTTACTGTATTTGTTGTTAATGTTTGTCCGACGATTCAAAGGTTGCATTGCAGGTAGTGTATTGCTTGCGTAATCGTGCCGTCTGTTTTTGACGCTTAGCTTTCCACCACGTTCCAGTGAGCAGTCATTATGACTTTGGAAAAACCAGATTCCTCCACGGCAATATACGATCAATTTACGCAACTTACCCAGCACTCTGAGGAGCTGTTAAGCGATGGTCTTTCCGTAAAGGACTCGTCCAAGGTGATTTGCGTTATTAGCTTATGAATAGCCGCTAGTTTAACCTTGCGGTTAGTCAAAGGGTGGTGCCTTAATGCCATTCCACGTTCTTGCATCCTTTGCGCGAAAATTATTCCACACGCGTGCAAAATTTTGCAGCAATGTTCGGAACTGATTAAAAGGCTCGAGTGCATGTTGAATACTATGAACAAGTTGGATTTGTACAGCGACAATGAGCACTTGGATGATATATCAACAAAGGATCTCCGGTAATCAACGAATGCTTCATTTTATTGATTGCCATTCAATTCCAACGCGTTTAACATTCCGTTGTAGAATGCTGAAGGTTTATGCATATTTGGGCCTTTTATTAACAAGCGCAACTCTTGATAATCGACTGGACTGCCTTGAAAGGGCGATCGTAAGCTCCTGCGATTCTTTATCTCCTTTTACTCACTAAGATTGCAGTTCTACATGAGGCGTTATTTGGTCATTCTGAAGACGTTCGATATTTTCAATGATCCCGATACTGAAGCGCTGTTAGTCGATTGTCCCACAGGTAAAGGAAGCATGCAGCAGCTGCCGAAAGATTTGGCGGAAACAATGAAGGAAAGGGAGAGAAGAGTGAAACGGTTTCCGTTCTGTCGTTTGTCTCAAAATGCTCATCCGAGTGTAAGTTCTGCTTTGTAGGTTCAAGGATCAGTCAATGTTAAAAAGCCGTTTGGAAAAGGCCAATATCGGCGATCCAACTCGGTATTCCGAGGAAGATGTGGTAATAGTGATGATTTGTAATTATCCGTGATGCTTTCATGCATGTACATACCTTGTTCGAACTATAGTGAGATTGCTACCCATTCTGATGGTAAAAGTTCCCTCATTTTACGTTAAGTTGTGCTTTTCACACGTGTTCTCTTTGATGTGTTTCTCATTCTGTGATACCAGTAATAGCTTGACGTTGTGTTTCTAGCGTGAGATATACCTCGACGAGCTTCGCCTGTACGGACTTCGCGTTTTGGAAGAAATTGCCTTGGCCATTCGTACGTTTCCGCTCAGCTCATATTAGAAGATTGTATAGGTGTACATGGTTTAAGAGGAGTACGATTTGCTGAAGTCGAGACAACGCATGACTGACGACGCAGACGGAGTTGACGGTGTGTCAACCCCTCAGCGACCAGTAATCTGTTCATATTTTCTAATAATCCCTGCAAACTAGGTACTGACGTTTAAGTGTCCGTTCAAGTTGTTCGTCATTCCTCATGAAGAAGAGAAAAAGAAGGTATTTGGTTTGGGATATCCCAGTGTTCCAACGCAGTCCATTGAGGACTGGTTGCAAAGACGCGATTTGACGCAGCACACGGCGGCAGGGTAGGCGAAAAGACTATTCAGTTGTTTATCCCTTTGTTGGACCGTAAGGAATTTAGACATGGATTGAAGAAAACGTCTTTTCCATTTAGGGCTGCGAGCAATTCTGTGGTCGCTGAATTTTCACCTCGTGGAAGTAGAAAGACTGTCACGTTCGACGAAGAGCTCGCTAGTAGTTCCAGCTCGGATAGCGGTGATGATACCTCATTGAGGAGACAAAGAGAATGGGACGATTATAAAGACAGTAATTCACTGTTTTGAGTTCTATCCTATCCTTATGTGTTCCTTTAAGGCCATCCGCGTGGGTGGGGAAATACGCACAACAAAGGTTGATATGAGGAGTGCGGTGAGCGCTGCGCGCTCTCAGGACATGAACGACGGCGTCGGTCCTTCACACTGCTTATCGTTTGCAGACAGACCTACTGTTAGTGATTGACAATTTGTGTAGCCTAAGTACTGTCTCGTTTACGTAGCGGAATACGGACGGTTCAATGAATTAATATTGCTCGTAGGGGCGAAATTAAATCATTTATGTCGCAGACAGCTTAACCGCTGACATGTGAAAGTTTCCGCTGTTATAAAGCTGAATAATACGGCTGCCATGGGGTTCAGAATAGTCGATTACAAAAATGAAAAGGATAAATACCAGAAGACATTCAATTTTTTCAACAGTAAGCACAACCCATAAGTAGGCACAGTAACGCTTAATTTTCACGGTGGTCTTTGCAGGTTACACAAGGGATCCATGGCTTTTTATTATATTGTTATATTCGGAGCTTCTATGCTTGAATGGCTGGTGACAGGAGACGAGCAGTCCTGAGCGCTACGAATGTATGTTCCCTATGGAAGGTCGGGGCTAATTTTATTGTCGCAAAGCATCCAATTTTCAGTACCCTAATTTTGACTATTTCATAATGCGTTCTCCATTGGAAGTATGGATGGGATACTGTTATAGTGCTCTGCAGCTTACTCATATCATGTTTATGTGCAAAGGAATGACTTAAGGAATAAGCAAAGCCGCAAACGCAACACGAAGGATTTGTGCATGTGAAGTATTTTATTTTGAATAGAAGATAAAGCAACAGTAGAAATGAATTGCATCAACGAACAATGATACGATGCAATGGTCTATGTGATATGCAAGAGATACGGTAAAACGAATTGGTAATACTCTGCTGTAGTCGTAAGAGTACGGCAGCTACTTTTTGATCCCATGGCTTTAGTTCATATCGTCTACATCAGTTATGATGATGTACGGCACTCACCGTTTGAAAGAATTTTAATATAAAAATACCGTAGCTTTCGGGACCGACCGCGTCCCGTCTTCAGCGGCTGATAATGACAGAAAAAGTCTACATCAGTACCCGTATCTTCGGATACCACTCTAGCCATACAACATTAGGTTCACGCTCAGCGCATTTTCATTGTGACAATATGGTCTACCAGTTGTCCTTTGATATCGTTTTTGAGAGCCATAACAAACTGGTCGTGATTACTTGCTCTACCATAGCAGCATCCTTGCCAATGGAATTTAGAGGATGAGCGATCCAATGCACAGTGGAAGAACCATATCGAACACTCTTGGGGAATTCTGCACGCAGTCAGGAGGACGCATGAAATTTTTGGGTTAAAGGAACATAAGTGAGTTACTGGCTGTTTACTGCTGACATTTTGAACACCAATTCCTGCAGTCTGCAAGCATGTCAAGCCGCATGCTTGGCTATTGGCTCTTATAATATTAACCGCCATATCTTTAATAGGGCGGGTTATAACCCTCTGATGTCAATCAACGTCGATGGCTGACATGCATAATTAATTTCACATCGGTTCAAATGTATCCGCCTGACATATCGTAGAACAGCTGCCAACTTGATTGGCCATAATTGAGGTGCACTGTCGGTGAACCGGTAGTTCCACCAAGGAGGCATAAGGGATGCCATTCGGCAAACGCGACCGAACGACGTGGCTCCGTCGACTGGTGATGCTGGTGCAATGCATTGGAGAGTCGTTGGTTAAATTCCACCGGTGCTACTGTTCATTTGCTGTCTTGGCCGGTAAAATTGTCAACCTTAGTTAAGGGTAACCGACCGTCTCGGTCAAACCGCCAACCGACACTGCCGTCTGTGCATAAAATTCCTTACTACAGTAAACTGATGTGTAGGTAATCTGATTTATCTGTTTAATGTTGAGTGCGAAGGTGACATCGTTTAAAGCATCCTTTCGCGCTATGCTTTTCGTTTGTCGCAGCGCACATCGTTTAGTCCTATGCATATGTCAATACTTTCCATAGCTTTGTCCACATATGTGTAATATGTTTATTTTGTGGAAGTGCATGAGCATTTTCATTCACGCTTTATCCCGAAAGTTTTCTTTATGTTTAATTGCGATATTAATTGTCCCGTTTGTTGATAAGGTTCTCCTCCCCGAAGCTGTTCGACAGGTGACAGCATCCATGCACAAGTTGCCCTCATCACGAGATAGGCCTTGCCAGAGGAAGCTATCAACTTTCGAACATGAAACAGTCCAGCGGACTCAAAAGACTAATCCCGCAAGCTGCTGTAGACGGCTTGGTCCGGACGTAGTGGGGATGGATGTTGGATATTTATTGGTAGAGTGCACAAAAAACGAGAGTAAAACATGAACGAGTAGAAGGAAGAACACGTACGGAAGATACTACTTCCAACAACACAAAAAGCTACAGTACTACTTATGATCAGGTGCCTATACGAGGCAGCTTGCTTGATCCGCAAAAGTATGACGTGCAATGTCCTGAGGAAGACAGCGTTCATTCTAGCACCCCTTCTCGCTGTCTTCACTCGCAGTTCAACAATCGTACTTGACGCACGAATCGACTCAGTTGCTCCTTCGACACTGTAGCAAGAGGGAGAACGCAGCAGCAGGTACAGGCAATGAAGTTTTACTCACAGAAGCGAAAAGACTATAGATGACAACGACGCACGGTAATAGCAACAACAATGATAATGACAACGGTCCCAGACCGCACTGTTTTATACGGAGGGAGTGAAGGCTTCGCAGCTGGTGAGTACGTCATGCGGACCGCAGCCCTTAAATGGGGTCGCGCCTCTGAAATAGGTCGCATTTCCCATTCAGATGCGACCTCCCATTAGGTCACGCTTCCGCGGTGGTGGGGTCATCCCTCCAGCTGGGTATCCTCGCATCGTGCCCAGCGGGTGCCTGAAACTCCGGCTGTCACGCCACACTCCCCCCTGATCTTAAGGATCACAGCAGTCGCGTACACGTGGTCTGCGAATTCTCGTAGACCGCCTAGGACCTTCGGCCGTAGGTTCAGGCTGCTGATCAAACTGATTCTGCTGCGCCACCTCTTGTCTGGGGAAGCAGATAACCAACTCTTCTTCGTCAAGTCTTTGTGATGACTCATCCTGCTGTTCCTCAGAAGTCGAACGCTGACGCAGATCCCGGACGTGACGAGGTATTCCGTCAACAATAACAGATTGGCGGGACAGTATGCCAGTGACAGTCCCTTTCTGGAATCGGGAGTCGCACCGTACTCCTGGCGGCTTTACCCACACGGCGTCGCCCTCCACATAGGAGTTGTTCTCGGACTGTCCTTCTTCTGGCGGCTGTTCTATCTGCCGAAGTCTAACATGGTACCTGTATACCGTGTCGAATGGGGAGGATGACGCACTGTGGTCATCTCGCGGCATGCTGTTGTACAGGTACACGGCTTCGCTCACAGGACAGCCTTTCCTCGCCGCGATAACCTTGACCGAGCGATGGCAGCGCTCTATGATACCGTTCCCTGAAGGGACATAGGCGCAACGGAATCGGATGCGGGTACCCCACCGAATAATGAACTGCTTAAATAGATTGCTCCGGAAAGCAGTGTCATTATCGGCTAGCAACTCTACTGGAGCACCACGCTCGAGGAATATACTCTCTAGTTGCTCTATAATTTCCCCGCTGGACTGCAGCTTGAGCGGCCGCCAGATGGCCAATCTTGACGGCCCACAGTCAATCACCGTGAGGTACGGCCTCCCACTGCAATGGGTAATATCCATGGCCAATCTATGCCATACCTCCTGCACCTCCAAGGTACCATGTTCCCATCGAACAGGTGCGGGATCGATTGACCGACACACGTCGCAAGAAGCAACCACGTCACGGACTTGGCGCCTCGTCACCAGTGGACTTATGCGCCTCGCAAAGAAGAGCGTCCGGTTTATTCCTGGATGTCCCGCCTCGTGGTGCGTTCTGGCTATCAAGCTCTTGATGTCCGGAAGGCCTACTGCTACGCATGCAGCAGCAGCATCGTTTGCGAAAGAAGCCATCCATCGCCGTGGTACACGAGTCAGGCTGTCTGCTTTGTTGTTTGCAGATCTCACAAGATTGATAGTGACTTCCAGCCCATACTCTTTCACCAACGCTAGCACTGTGCTTATCCTTCGGCGAATAAGCATTTCGCTGGCTGCCTTTGTCTTTAGCCTAGCCTTGCCTGAGAGAGCATCCGACATCCATCGATGTACAGTTGAAGAGTCCGTCATCAACTCTATTCTCCTCATATCCCAGGACAAAGCTACGTTCAATCCTTTTAACAAGGCGTCCAATTCAGCCATGTTAATGTGGCCTGCGTCATTCGGTCGCAGCCAGGCAGCATCTTCAACGACGCAGCTATTGGTCTCGACTACAACTCCCAGAGCCAAAGAGCTGGCGTCTACCCAAACTCTGGCCCTGTCACCCGAGACATCCCATCGACCTCGCACGGGATCCTGCGATTCCACTTTCGCAGCGATTTCGTGGAGCAGTACTTTCAGCCTGTCGTCACTGATAGCTCCATCCCAAGAGGTTGAGAAATCGTTGGCCTTCCTCTTGGCAAATGCCGCTGCCACTCTTAACCAGCCACAAACCGGGTAGTGGCCCAGCAGCCTACCACAATAGGAGAAGACGGATCTCCGCGTCAGCGACTCAGGTACCTTGCTGAGGTCACCGTCTCTTTTCCAATACAGGTTTCCGTTCTCCCCCCAAACTTTGAGTCCCAATACTCGGGCACCATCAGCGACACGTGCAGGAGCTTTGCACGTCAATCCGAATTCAGCCAGGTGCCGCACAACATCACTGGCCTTGACAACATCCTCATTTACGAGGATATCATCTACGTACGCTGAGGTCCCTTCTTGAACATTAGCATTCTGAGAGAGCGCGCAGCTTAATACTGCTTTCATCACCAGGGGGGCTATGTTCAAACCAAAACCCAGCCTGGTGAGACAGTACCTACGTCCTTTGTGGACAACTGTTTGGTACGGCCACAAAGACTCATCGACGTGAATTTGTAGGTACGCTCTCTTCAGATCGAGCATCGTTACATTGGCACCCTGCCTGCGCCAGTCCCTTAATTTCTGTGCACAGATGTCTGAACTCGCCGTGAAAGCCTCAATGTAGGAGTTCAGTTCACGGAAATCCATGACGGGACGGACAGACTTCTTGTTTCTCTGGGTTACTGCCATAAGCGGTATCAACCCCTTCACAGGACCGTGCTTGATGAGGTCATAGGGGACTAACCATCCATTTGAAATCCACTTACCCAGTTCTTCTTCATATGATGCTCTGGCTTCATGCGTTAGAGAGTATTCCTGCACTCTGTTCTTGAGAACGTCCGGCTTTGTACCGTTAGTCCATTTCCATCGCATAGACCAGGTTCGCTTTGCTGGACAAAACGTTGCCGTGAAGTCTCTCTGTTCGAGTTTGATAGGGGCCACGTCGGCAGCACAGACCTCTGTGCTCTCGGTTCCAAATCGTACACGCCGACGGCTTTCCACGGTTACCCCTCCAAGGGCGATTATTCCATTCATCCCAAGGATGAAATCAAAGCCCAGTGGCTTGCTGTCGGTCACTATGACTTCAACCGTGGCTCGACCTCCCCCATTAGGCCGTAAATCCACCGCTCCTTGGCCCTCACACCGTAGCTCGCTTCCGTTCACAGCAGTTATGTTGACTGGGATCTTTCTCCAGTTCGAACAACAGGAACTACAGATGATACACTTCGAGCTTCCGGTATCCACCAAGACGGTGCGTCGCACGCCATCGACCTCCATTCGGACGGTCGGCAGCGCTTCAATCATTAATGGCGAGGGGAGGAGGCTGGCGCTGACAGCTCCTCCCCGCATTCGTTTCCCTGATGCTTAGCGACGACAGCGTTAGAGCCCTTGCGGCGATATTCCTGCGCTTGTGATGTGGAAGCTGGTGTCTTACCTTTCTTGCCGACTGATGAACCTTGGCGTCGTAACGAACAATCTCGGGCGAAGTGGTTCAGACCACCGCATGCGAAGCATCGCCGCTTTGACATGCCTTGCCGTGATTGCACTCTAGAATCACTGGCCCCGAAACACACGTCTTTAACGCTCATAGGGCGTTCATCCTTTACGATCGCCCGAACGCGTGAGAGAATCTCACTCAGGCTGAGATCCTCCATGCGCGATCCCGCTTTCAACAATCGTCGGAGACTGCCTGGTAAACCAGTCACAAAGGCACATATCAGGGCTTTATCTGACACGCCGCCGAAAAGAGATGCCAATCGTCGAAGATCAGCCAAATATACATCTGGCGCCTCTTCCGCTTCCAACTTCCGAGCAACGAACTCTTCATAGGCGTCAAAGGAGTCCACCGCGAAGGCAGCTAACAAAGCGCACTTCACTTTCTCAGGATTCTTCCTTTCTTCGTCCGCCAATTGCAAGTACACAGCAAAAGCTCCGCCCGTCAAACGTAGGGGTATGACACTAGCAATGTCGCGAATCCCACGCAGCTTGCATACCAGCTCGACCTTTTCGAGCCATTCTGCAATCGACTGTTTTGCTGAGCCATCATACTCTGGGATGAGCTTCAAATCGAGCGTCTTATCCATAACGGCCTCGATAGCTTGTAGCAAGAGGGAGAACGCAGCAGCAGGTACAGGCAATGAAGTTTTACTCACAGAAGCGAAAAGACTATAGATGACAACGACGCACGGTAATAGCAACAACAATGATAATGACAACGGTCCCAGACCGCACTGTTTTATACGGAGGGAGTGAAGGCTTCGCAGCTGGTGAGTACGTCATGCGGACCGCAGCCCTTAAATGGGGTCGCGCCTCTGAAATAGGTCGCATTTCCCATTCAGATGCGACCTCCCATTAGGTCACGCTTCCGCGGTGGTGGGGTCATCCCTCCAGCTGGGTATCCTCGCATCGTGCCCAGCGGGTGCCTGAAACTCCGGCTGTCACGCCACAGACACTGGCTTTGTCAAAGCATCAGCCATCATCTGATGAGAGGGACAGTATTTGACTTCAATGATATGTCGTTCGCGCAGATCCTTGAGCAAGTGATATCTTACACTTATATGCTTTGTTCTGTCATTCAATTTTTCAGAATCGATTAGGCGAATGCATCCTTGGTTGTCTTCAAAAATCGTCGTAGCACTTTTCTGAGGAATGCCAAAATCTTCAAGTAGCTGCCGCAGCCATAATAATTCTTTGCAAGCCTCCGCCATTGCGACATATTCAGCTTCGGTAGATGATAAAGCGACTGACGTTTGCTTCTTTGTAGACCATGAAATAGTGTTTCCGCCCAAGTGAAACATAAAACCACTAGTCGACTTTCGATCTGCTTTATCGCCGGCCCAGTCGGCGTCTACATAACCCTGCAAAATAGGCTCGCTCGTTGCACTCAGATACAACTGCATGTATTTGGTGCCTGCCAAATATCGTAACACATGCTTAACACATTTCCAGTCATATTCTGTCGGCGATTCAGTACGGCGACACAGTAGACCTACTGCTAAGGCTATATCCGGTCGGCTAACTGTCGCTATATATAACAGCGATCCAATTACTTGTCGGTATTGGACATTATTAGGCAAAGGAACACTGAATTCGTTCACTGTAGATAAATAGCCAGTTTCTATAGGTGTTCCCATTGGCTTAGCCTCTGACATGCCTACCTTTTTGAGCAACTGTTCTATCTTGCTGTGCTGATGCAGCAGAAATGCACCGTCTTCCTGACGTTCTATCTGCATTCCCAGATAACTCGAAACTTTTCCAAGATCTTTTGTGACGAAATGCTTATTTAGTTTTGCACCAATGTTTCGTGTAATTTCTTCGGTTTCTCCAGCAACCAATAAGTCGTCAACGTAGAGCAGCACGTACGTTGTACCTCCGGTGGATTCCCTTCTTGTGTACAAACATAAATCAGCATTGGCGCGGTCGAAACCGAGGCTCGTAAGTACTTCCGTTGCTTTCTTATTCCAGGCACGCGCCGATTGCTTTAAACCGTAAATACTACGTTTCAATCGTAGCACCAGATTTTCGTTTCCTGATTGTACAAAACCTGGCGGCTGTTCCATGTACAATTCTTCGTGAATTTCACCATTTAGATAGGCACATTTCACGTCAAAATGACGTACATGCAGAGATCGCATGGCTGCTATGCTAAGTAGCATTCGAATGGTCTCGTGCTTTACCACAGGTGCAAAAGTTTCATCATAATCTTCTCCATAGCGCTGCGAGAAACCTCGCGCTACCAGTCTCGCTTTGTACGTATCAATCGCACCATCTGCTTTTCTCTTTATCTTGAATACCCATTTCGACGATATTACTTTTCGTCCAGCAGGCAATTTTACCAATTCCCATACATCTCGATTCTTTAACGACGCCATTTCTTCTTTGGCAGCTGCTATCCATTTGTCTCGTTCGCAAGGAGGCAGACTTGTCACTTCCTCCCATGAAGATGGTTCACATGCTTCGACAGTGTGTACCTTGTAGCTCAGCTTCTGAGGCGGCATTCCTTTGTTAATTCGCTGAGATCTTCGTGGTGCTGGGGACAACAAACTTTCGTTTGAGCTAACCTCTACCTCCTCCTGTGACGGCAACTCCTGTTTTGGCGATTCAAAAATATTCTCCACATTGACTTCAGCCCCACGACTTGACGGCTCGATTGATTTGTCGATCTGTTTCTTTAGTTCTAGCTCTTTTGCCCCTTCTGGCATGTAAGTTTCTTGCACAGCAAAATCGACATACTGCTCATCTTTTTCAATTATCCTCACTGAACGACTTATCCAAATCCTGTTCGTGACGGGATCTAGCAATCTATAGCCTTTTGTGGCATTGTCATATCCAACAAGAATACCTTGCATTGCTCTATCGTCCCATTTCCTGCGCTTTTGCTGAGGCACAAACGAATACGCTTTAGAACCGAAAATTCTTATGTGACTGAGATTTGGCCTTTTTCCAGTCCATAACTCAAACGGTGTTTTCTCAGCACTTCGATTGGGAAGACGATTCTGCAAATAGGCTGCAGTGCAAATAGCTTCACCCCAAAAACGTTCAGGCAATTTGGCATCGACCAGCATACTCTTTGCCATTTCCACTAGGGTGCGATTCTTCCTTTCTGCGATGCCATTTTGCTGAGGAGTGTAAGGTGCAGAAAACTGATGCTCGATTCCCTTTTGCCTGAAAAATTCTTGCAGTTCCTGGTTGACATATTCCCTTCCATTGTCCGTGCGGAAAGTGGCTGGATTACGGCCAAATCTGGTGTTCATCATTGCAACGTACTCTTTCACAACACTAACGGTTTCATCCTTCGTCTTCAGAAGTCTTATGAAAGTAAAACGTGAGTAGTCGTCTATGAATGTCAACATGTATCGATGACCGCTAGGCGTTGCAGTTGGCATTGGACCACAAAGATCACTGTGTACCATTTCAATCGGCTTCGTAGCTCTGCTGTCGCTTTTAGGGAAAGGAAATTGTGCCATTTTTCCTTTCATGCAAATTTCACAGTCTATTTCAGCTTCACAGTTTGCTATTTTAATACCGTCAGCCATTTGTTCTCTGTTCAACCTTTTTATGGCTGCCAAGTCGCGATGTCCTAGACGTCTGTGCCATCTATGTATACAAATTTTGCTATCCACTTTGAAAGCAGTATCGCGATGGTGAACCATTAATCGCTCTATGGGCGATTGATGGTTCAACTTGAATAGTGTGCCATCCTTGCTTGCCGTTGCTACTACAGTTGATTTCCAAGAAATTTGACAGCTGTTCTTCGTAAAGGTAACAATAAAACCGCGGCACGTCATGCGCTGAACAGATAAGAGTCCGCTTTCAAGAGAAGGAACATACAATACCTCTTTGAGATGGACTTTTTGAATCATACCAGTTGGCGTTGTACAGTACAGCCATCCTTCCCCAATACCTTCAGCTTGAGCTGGGTTGCTATCGGCAAGATAAACGGTCGTTTTCGTCGAACGTAGTGATGCAAAGAAATCTTTGTCGTTCGTCATATGACTTGTGGCTCCAGAGTCCACATACCATCGATTACTACGTGTCTTGCATGCCTTTTCATGTGCAGCAAAAGAAAGATGACGTACAGCTTCCGTTACCTCGTTCAAGTCACGTGGTTCATTATGACCTTT
>CBXJ02000282.1:5493825-5678825 GCA_000612645.2 Trichuris muris
TTGAATTCCTTCCCGATCGGTTATCATACCTAGTGATCCTTCCAATCTTGGTACTACGAAATCTAGCTACGAGATAATGGCATGAATGAGACTGCGCTTGTCCAATGGGGCCAGTCATCAGAGTCCAGGCCATTAGATACAAGAAAGGACGAAAGTAAGATGCTCTTTCTTTAAACACCTGGGAATCGCTTTGCCTTAATAAGCTAAGCGATGTACTGGTGTGCGGAATGGATACAGAGCAGGAGAAATATAAAATGCATAGGCACACTTAAGCAGAAATACTGAACATCACATAGAACAAAACGTCTACGGCAGAAACGTTTGGCGCATCAGGAATCAGACAATTTGCCCACTTGCTGTAGGTGGGCGCATATCCCCTGGAGACCGGCCAGTCCTATGGTTTCTTGAACTTGTTGGTAGCGAAACTTCTCGCGTTAAAATGTTAGGCTCCGCAGGTGCCGGATCTTTATTTAAAAACATTGTTATAGGGAGCTGTCTCTCCCTTTTCTTCGCTTCATCGAATGAATGTTGTAGCGTTACTCCTCGTGTAACCATTATGCCACATTCCATGGGTGGATATTTGCGCACAGCGGGCGGGATCGACAACGCGCACGAAGCAATAACGAGCAATCAGAAAAATGACAACGCCTCATTAGCATTATGCACGGTTTAGAGAGCGTTGTGGGCAGAAAAAGTCTTTCGCGCCCGCGCAGATGATCACGCTGCTATACAGGCATGCAACAACACTAGTGCAAATATAATGCTGGCAAGCTGTGCGTATTTTTGTGAAAAGGTGACGTCACTATTTCACGCCGGACAAATCGCGTTGTATAGAAACCGCCGATAACGAGACCGCGGACAACGAGGGCCGCCTGGATATAGAGGAGCGCTTACCGAGTGTTAGTGTCTTGAGATCTTCTGTTTGTCGCATCTTACGAATAAAGTGTTCCTTGAAGACGTGAGATTTTGATCGCGCATATACGTTGGCTGCAGATCGAACTCACTGTGAACCTACAACAACCCGTGAGAAATCACACTAATCGCCAAACACGGAGCTTTCGAGAACTGCTCATGTTCTCGTCATCAGCGTGTACCTAATGAATCTGTGAATGTCGTGACAAGTCCCCAAAAATCCACTTCAAAACCTTTGAGGATGTATTTTAAATTGGAAAATCTTCCTTCTTTAAAACCAACCATGAGCTACTGTCTTTTCTGTGGCAATCAAGCGGCACCAAATCTTGCTACACCAAATCGTGCCGCTCCAAATCGTTAGTATTCGCCGGCGAAAGTTGTCAGCGGCGAAAATGTTCGGCGGCGAAAGTGTTCGGCGGCGAACGTGTTCGGCGGCGAAAGTGTTCGGCGGCGAAAGTGTTCTGCGGCGAAAGTGTTCTGCGGCGAAAGTGTTCCGCGGCGAATTGCCGTGCTCCGACATAGAGTTAGTGATCGCCCATTTTAGGTGAATTCTAACGGTCTGCACTTCAAAAATTGGGGAACTCAGCGTAGGGCCTTCACTAAAGTGGTCCACATGGGTTCCTCCGCTTGGAAGGCTCAACCCAGGCTGTTCAACCTGTAATGCATCTATTCCAAATACAAGGAAGGGATATATTCAGCGCTGTTTTCCAACGTTGCGATTAATACGATATTTTATGGATAATAAAGATGAGTTTTGCAGAGGAATTATTATTGTCTATCCAATTCTGAAAGGTCTTCGGCTGTATCTCTGTTTAATATTACCAACACCAAGCAAATGCTTCTTGGGGGAACAGTTTACTTGTATTTACCTTAAAGGGTCACTAGTTTCGCAACATTTGTTATGTCGAATCAGATTCGACCAAATATCACTAACTGCGACTACTCGATCTCTGTTCAAACAATCATTGTGCTGAATGAACAGTGGTTGGTTGATTTTTCTGAGTCCTTTGTGGCTTTCATTACACAACTTAACCGCCACGAGGTCATGCTTGCATAAGGACGTGTTTTCAATGACGGCTGACGTCATAAGCAAGTTCTCCATGATGATACGCGGGTCTAGCGTTTGTCGGCGGCCTCGTCCTCTGGACCTCACTATCCCATTTAATCTGTCTTCCGCATTCTTGTACCTATCTATGTTATTTAAATTCTCTTTAAGTCTATCTTGTAGAGGTCTGCCTGTTTCACCGATGTATTATAAATCGCTGAGCGCTGACCTTTCAGTATACTTAACGCCACTGGTAGACATCGTATATTGTCTATCCTATTGACAATTTCGAACGGAAGAACGTGAAACTCCTTTGCAATATATTCCTGTAGCATTTGTAAATGCTGTCAGCAAACATCCGCTTATGCATTTACGGCCATCGAATTGCGGCCTTAACACTTCAGCGCGCATATGTCGCCTCTTTCTCTTTTATCGGTTCGCTGAAGTTCAACTTCGTCAATGACGGGTGATATCGTTGACTTTTGCCGATGGCTTTCGAAGTGTAGACAATATGTCATAGAGAAGAGGTTTTTGTCGTAGGGGTTCTGTATTCTACTTTCTGCAACAAGTGGTGCTGACTGGACATGGGATGTCAGAGAGAAGGCTGTCATTAGTGCCGTTTCTTCTCGTTCCTGCTGCCGGTCATCTTGGTTTTATGTTCCTCATGGTTGCCTAACTTTTTTACTTCATGCGGTTACCACGGGCAGGTTGTTGTAAGTGGACGTGGGCTGTCAGAGAGAGAAGATTGACATTGATGTCGTTTGTTCTTGTTCATGCTGCTGCTCTTGGCGATTTTCGAGCTCTCCTTTTGAATGATGTCGCGGACTGAAGAGATGGGCTTCGCGCAGATGTACGCTGCATACTTGAATGATGAGACTGTGGCCATCGCCTTCATGCAGGAGAAGGGAATCCTGCATCAGGAGAGGAGCTGCGTGTGCGGCAAAGACATGGTGCTGGACCTAAAACGTGCATCTGCTCATTGGAGGTGCACACGGAAGGTGTGCCGTAGGAGCTGCCTTTGCGTGCAGGGACACGGCTGGAAGGTAAAATTAGTTCTTCAAATGATTTGTGCTTCATTGTGCCGATCCTTAGGGAGCAATCAGCTGGTGAGGAAAGCGCTGCTTTTCATTCGTGCCTGGAGCGATAAGCTCACAAGCTGCGCTTTTTGGAAAGACAACTTTGGCATGAATGGAAAAGCAGCGGTCGAGTGGAACCTCACAATGAAGGAGGCAGCGGAGGAATGGCTGTTCAAGAACTGTGTCACTGTGGGAGGGTCTGGCCTTGCGGTTGAAGATGACGAGAGTTTATTCTGTAAGAGGAAATACAACCGGGGTCGGGTTCTCCCGCAGACTTGGGTCTTCAGAGGTGCCTGTCTCGGGATCGGTGAATGTTTCCTTGTCCGGGTTGCAGATCGGTCCGCCGCTGCGCTTATCGATGTCATCAAAGAGAACGTAGCGGGCTGATTGAATGTAATCACGGATGAATGGAGGGGATACTACCGTCTGTCGGATGAGCACTACACGCACTTGCGTGTGAATCACTCGATCAACGAAGAGAGAAGGGCGGAACGGATTCCCGGTAAAGCTAATGGGTTCTAACACGCAGGAACAGTGCAGGTATGCACAGGGCTCGCTCTTTTGCTTACCAAACCGACTGATTGTTCGCTTAGGCTTACGTTGAAAAGGCGCTCGACCAAGGTAGAACAAGCCTTCACGAAACTGATAGCCGCAAAGTAAGAAAATATTCAAGGAAAATTATCTGTTTGTTGGTTTAAGCTTAGGTAAAGGCGAAAAGGGCGGCCCGCAGAGATACTGCCTACATGAATAGTGTTTGTGAGACAGGTATTCACGCTTTTTGTCCTGTTCCGTGCGAAATTGCATGATTCTTTGCTTAGGATAAGGCAAAGGCTAAGACATTGCAGGTAAAGCTAATGGGTTGAAGAACGCTCGAATAATGGAGGTATGCACATGCCCCGCCCTTTGCTTATGAAACTTTAGCTGTTCTCTTATGCTTACGCTGAAAAGGCTCTCGGCTAACATGGGTGCGCCTTCACGTAACCCATTGCCACATGGTAAGCATCTATCTGCTCAAGGGAAAGTACCTATCTTTTTGTTTAAGCTTTGGCAAAAGCGAAAACTGCGGCCCACAGAGCTACTGCATGGTAGAGCTCCGTTTATAAGACAGGTACGCATGCCTTTCGTCCTCTTGCATGCGAAGCTGTCTGATTGTTCGCTTAGGCATAGATAAGGATTGCCGGTAAAGGTTATGGGTTCAAGCGCACTTGCATAATGCAGGTATGCACATGTCCCGCCCTTTTGCTTGTGAAACTTTAACTAACTGTTCGCTTAGGCTCACGGTGAAAAGGCTGTTGTCCAAGATGGAGTACGGCTTCACGAACTTGATTGCCACATGGTAAGTACCTGTTCAAGGAAAGCGATTGTGTTCCCAGGCCGCTGCTTAAAGTTGCTTGAGATTCAGTTGACAGCAGAAAGCGGCAGCCTTGTTCATCATCTGTGAGACCTCCCCGAATACGTAAGGTGCGCTGGCCTTCTGTCGCCTTGTGCGCGAGATATTACTTGTTCTTTGGTTTAAGATTGCATAAGGGCGAAAACGGCGGCCCGCAGACTTAGTGCATAGAAGAATCACATTTATTAGACAGGTACGTACGCCTTTCGTCCTGTTGCGTGCGGAACCGTCTGATTTTTTGCTTAGGCAAAGGCGAAGACAACTGCCCGGTAAAGTTGTTACGTTGAAAAACGCTGGAATAATGCAGGTACGCACAGCTTTTGCCCTTCGCAGCTGGCGAAGCTTCACTTGATTGTTGGCTTAGGGGTAGACAAGTGTGCACAGCACCCCTCCAACGTGCCATGAGGCTTTACGAAATCGATTGCCGCAGGGTTAGTATCTGTATAAGGAAAGTGAGTTTTCCCATTTTGCTGTTTCAGTTTTCCGTGTCGGTTCTGCAGGACTGTTGTCTCACCATGCGGTCACGTACGACTGGACGTCGTGCTACTGCCTTGCGACTGTTGTGCCGCCTCAAAAATGACGCCATTTCAGCGAAAGTAGCGCCACTTATTTCGGAAAATATTGGCCGCGCACGCCTCGTCTTTGCGATCGCAGCGCCGCCTACGCAGGGGGATGGCAATTTGAAAAAAGTACCAGAATGATTATATTGTCCACTTTGGTAACTAAATTTGACAAGCCATTGTGTTCTAAGTTTTTCCATGACGGGTGCAGGGCATTTGGCCGCCAGGGACATTTGGCGGCCGCGGACCTTATCGGCCCTCATTATACGGGTTTTGCACCTGTTTAGGTGGCATTGCTTCTCCTTGTGATTTTATTCTGTCCAATCCTGACGTTCTGCTTCCATTTGAAAAGATTTGATCCAATTTAAAGGGGTTTATGCAAGTCATTTGGTGCATTACTACTACCTGCGAAGCTATGCTCAAGGCCCTGTTCCCAGTCTGTTCCCAGTTGAGCGTTCCTAGTTCAAGTCCCGGGGCGTAGCCTAAGAAACCGACTCTTCCGTACACGTTTGTAAATCATTACTCCCACCTGCTACCCGGCGAGGCTATAACCCAGCTGAACCATCTCCTCGCTGGGAGTAGTAGCGCGCAACTTTGGACCAAGGACCTGCAACGCGGATGAAAGCAACGTCTCTGAATAAGAGAGTATAGGCTTACACATGGAGGTAATGGGGTACAAATTCCTTATAGCCCCCCCCCTATAATTAAGGGGGCGCCACCGTCGTTTTCATGCGATTTGCACAGCAAATCAGAAAAGACTTAGGCGCAAAACTGACAACCAATGGAAAACGGCGTTTCTTTTCTATGTAGGTGGCGCCACCGTTGATTTGTTAGATTTCGATGGAAAATTAGGAAAGACTATGCGCGAAACAGACAAACAATGAAAAATTGCCTACCTTTCTGCGCACTTGCACGACAGCCGCAAAACGATGTTTCCTACGCCCATGAACGCGTCCTTCTCCCATCAGCCTGTGGAAACGAACCAAAACTTCACTGAAACCTCTTTGCGGCACTGTTTTCCACAGCACCGCCAGCGGACATCGTCCCGGTCTTTCCTATATCGAAGGACCATTGATCGACGACAACGGGCGCACGTTTTGTGCTGATGGATCACACCCTTGTCCTTCATCAACTGTACAGCAGCCAGCTCATACACAAATTCAGCACAGAGCTCCGCGAAAGGCAACCGTTCCATACCGCTCATCTTTGCAAAATGAAACGTTTTCCCCTTCAAACGGAATCAGCTTGCATCGCCAGCCGGTAATATTTTCCTTCGTTCCTTGACGTCCACCTGCTTTCCAGCATTTAACCATCACTAATCAAGTGCCATTAATCACAAATACTCGGCACACCCACATTCCTCCTATTGTTGAGACCCTCATCATCATTCTTAACTGCAGGTCGAATACAACGCAACGTAGTATACGCCAACGAAGAGACATCTGCTTTTGAATACGCTACGGTTAAGACATCTGCTCTCCAACATTCCACAAACCGATTTATCGAAACTCTAGCAAGCCTTACGTCAAGACACCATCTGTCAGACCCATCAAGAACCATCGTTCGTACAACTGGTTTCCATTACACGCTTTGCTTTCTACCCTTACCGAAGCTTAGACTCGAACCCAACATTAACGTTTCACCTTAAACTTAAATAACGGTAGCAAGGTATGACAACCAAGTTTAGCGGCAAAAATGGAACTACCATAAGCAATGTTTCCTGCCCTTACCTAACCTTAGGCTTCAACATCTGGATAGTGCTTCCCTTACACAATTTCAAAGCAACACAACCATGCGCATCGTTTTCTGCCTTTACCTAAGCCTAGGCCATAAAATGAGGATCATGTCTCCCTTTTAGATTACGAAAGCAACACGACCATAGGCATCGTTCTCTGCCCTTACCTAAGCCTAGACCATAAAATGAGCATCATGTCACTCTTTCAGATTACGAAAGCAACACAACCATACGCATCGTTCTCTGCCCTTACCTAAGCCTAGGCCATAAAATGAGGATCATGTCTCCCTTTTAGATTACGAAAGCATCACAACCATAGGCATCGTTTTCTGCCCTTACCTAAGCCTAGGAGTTCAAACATGAATTATGTTCATCGTACACTGCACATACTGGGTGCAAATTCGTGGAGAAATGCCAAAATGCACCCATAGTACAGGTTTCCGAGGACAGCGAAACAGGAGAAAACTTTCGCTGCAGATACGTGATCGTCATCTCAGAATTTCTCGCGTTCTGCCGCACGTCATGCTACGAACAGCGGCCAATCAACGAAAGCGATAGTAGCGCCAATGAGGGGGGGGGCTATAGGGAAATCGTACCGGTAATGGTTTACAATGCTTGAACCAATGTTCCGCGGCTGGTCAGGTAGCAGGATATCCTCGCAGGTGGGAGTAGTAGCTCACAAACGTGTACCAAAGAGTCAGATTTGAGCCAATGTCCTTGAACTTCAACTACAGACGCGCTACTGGGAACAAGGGCTCGAGCATAGTTTCGCAGGTAGTAGCGCATTGCACTACAATTTTTGGGCAAAGGCCTTGTAAGTTGGGTCAAATCCATCCAAATGGGAGCAAAGCCTCAGAGTTGGTCAGTAAAGAATCAAAAGTGGGAGTTATCCCTCGTCAACAGGAGTTGGACCAGTAAAATGAGGGACGATAAGTTCTGCGGTGGCCAAACGGCGGCAGCCAAAATCCGCGTTTGTTCCTTGATGTTTCGATAAATTCGCATGCAAATAGCTTCCTTCGCTGTTCTACATAATAACATAGAATAACTCTATGTTATTATGTAGATTGTGAGTACCCAAAAGGAGAAACTGCTTATATGAATTACTTTAAACAGGAGAACTTGATTACTGTTTATGATAATCAAGTAATTTATGTTACCTGCTTATCAGTTCACTTTACTTGCATTCTTCACTCTCCTGACGGCGGTGTGCGTTGTCCAGCTGCTTTAGCTAAACGCCGTAGTCGTGTGAACGTATCCGGTAGTCATGAGTATTGACTGATATGTGACGGGTGCCCCTGATAAGCGCACAAATGGTCACACTGATCAGTGCATCTGTCTTTCTCAAGCTCAGTAGATCAGTGCTGCATCTTGTCTCCAATTGCAAACTATGGCAAATGCAATGGACATCTATTGAACGATATTTCAAATCAAGGCTTTGTGGCAAAAACACACTAGCCAGCATGGCGAAATATACACAGGTTATTCGACTGGTGTGAAGCTGGCGTTTAATGTCGAGGAGCTGTGAACCTCGAAACCGATAAAGTCGCACTACTTACGATATTGCGTCAGTGATTGATAATAGTCGTAATGATATGTGCGCAGTTACATGTGTGCACGTGGAACCCAAGTTGTCACGCCGTAATTTTCAACCGGTGTGCGTACTCCAGCAGTTCGAAAGTCGGAAGCGGACGAAAGTGCTACGAAAGAGAACGAAACGGCCAATTTTAAAGACTCAAACAATTCACGTTGTCCTTACGTGTTGGGAAGTTTGCATCCATCACATTTTTGTTGGAGTTTTCAGTGCCATTTGCTTTTCTCACTTTCCGTCGCTTGCTTCACGACGCTATTCCGTGGACTAAAATGGATACCGTTTCGTTGCAATACAGTGAGGCAAGGAGAAGTGAATATATTCGAAATTGTACAGACGGAACAGTAGACCCGTTGTAGTGGAAGATGGCAAAGCAGGGATGTAGCCCTCATCGGCGTACGTCAAGTAACAGTGCACGATTTGTTGGACGGGTGTACAATTTGCACAGTTGGAAAATTGTTTGTATAGATTGGATTCCCCAAAGGAAGCTTATTAGTGGTGTTGTCTTTTGAGTTCACTGAAACAGCTGCAACTTTTGTGGACGTAATGTGGATGCAACGAACTGTGAAGATATGAGGACGAATGTTGTCCTCAGTTGCAACGATGTTTCTTTGGTCTCATGTAGCCGAAGTCGTCCGGACTGTTGTGCCTCACAGAGCATTAGGTGCACAAATGTGCTGCCGGTATCTGCTTGATCTCTACAGATGGGGACGATATGCTTTTGATCAGGTAGATAACCAGTTCGTCTATCACTGTAGAAAATATTCTTTGTACGGATGATATGTGGCAAATGCTCATTTACTTGTGACGGTCGCTCCTGGCTTCATGTCGTTATACCCAGGATGAACAGTAGCTGTCGTTTAGCCATTACGCATGGATAACCAAATTCACTTGTCAGTTTTGAATGAAGATAACTGGAGGTCTTGAAATGAGCGAAATCTACTGACATTAATGTAAACGCTAGAAGGAAGATATGCGCGAAAATTGCGCCGTTGGTAAGATCGGTGTACTTGCCGTACTCTTACGACTACATCAGAGTATCATCGACTGGTTGTTATAATCACCATGCTTACTATTCCGCTATGACGTTTCTTCTTCGGCGCTTCTAATTCCTTCTTTGTTGTTGCAACTGACGTCTGCTGTTGGTTTGTAGAATGTTGAAAATGAAATGTTTGAAATGCACACGTGCTTATTCCGCAGCGCTGCGTCTGTTTATTGGTTTATTGCTTAGTCGATTTCTTTTTGCCAGACGAAGTTAAAATCAGTGAAGTTTCCCGTTTTCTTCTGTATTAATTTCATTCAGCGATGTACTATATGGTGCTTGTTTGGTGCTGCGTGGTCATATCTGCTACAACACCATAGCGACTAGAGCTGCGTGCAGATAGTTCCACGGCGCTCTTCGTTATTGTTCTGTTGACAACTCATCATTAAATATTTTCCAACCTTACGGAGAATGTACGTGGCATTTTCAAAATGTTCAAGGAATTGGAAGAAAGTTATTCTGACGATAATGTGGAAGACGGCAGTCTTATAACAGGTCTTCTGTTAGGCATGATGAGTTTCGTATGCGACTTGTGCTTATGTCGTAATCTAAAACGTGTCTGAAGATATATATGCCACAACGTCCTGCTAACCGATAGATGGGCAGTTATTATTTGGGAAATTATTTGGGAAATCTTTGGGAATAATATTTGGGAAATCTTTCAGAACAGTATGATCGTTCGTAACCTTCTGAAACTACCATGTTCCGTCTTCACCAAATGGTAAACTACCATGTTCTCTACTCCAACTTTGGGTTATTTAAAGGCTGGGCGCAACATTTGGTTTTAATTATGAGTGCATCCCATATGTCGCTGACCTGTACGTCCCTGTCGCGGTTAATATATTTGTTTTTGCGAATGTACAGCCTGTTTTATTTGCTTAAGGTGGAAAACTTTCTCGTGACAAACTATTTTTCGTTGCAGGGTGAGTCAGCACTGAGAGGAGTGTTCAACTACAGCGGAGACTTCAAAGTTCGCATATCGCTGAAGTACCACCTAATTGCTCAATGTATGATGCTCCTTCACACATTGCTTAATCATATAAAATGCTTCATTTAGTACTTCTTTGAAAGAAGCATAGCTTTACGACTTTAATGGTCTTTTATCAGCGCTTGTTGGCCAATGTCCAGCCAGTCGCTGGTTCAGCATCTCCTCCGCTCAACGAATCAAACTAGCGGCATCGGCTATCGGTCAAACCTTGGCCCATCCATCTTCTCCCGCGCACCAGTTCAGAAACCACTCAGTCACGCGAAGATGCGAGCATTCCCTCTGATCGGCTATGAAGTTTCAAAACGGGAAGTGGCAGACATGAGTAGCGCTTCCTCTGACCGTTGATGCTTTGCTCATTCAATCTAGCGGAGTTTGAAGTGCTCCTTCGTGAGGTCTTCCTTCTTTACTGCATTCTTTTCCAACTTTATGCTTTATCCTAGAGTTGCCCTTTCTGGCGCGCAATGCACGATATATTCATTCAGAAAAAATATTTCTTCTTTATAAAGTCATAGCTTCTTCATGGTTAAGTTCGTTCACGGGTTGCCTGTTCATGCAAAGCGACCATGACCATGTGAATTTTGAAAGCTACGCTTTATTAAAAGGAGTCATAAATAAGGCATTCTGGTACTTTTCTCGTACAGCCGCGACCCCCTACTGCAGGTAGGTGGCGCCACCAGCGATTTCACCGGATTTTCGATGTCGCACGATAGGTGACGCCACTGTCGATTTCATCCTCTTGCTGAAGAGCCTACCCTACGCGAACATAACTGCCCTAGCCAGAAAAACACATTCTTATATGAAGACTGACGTTTACTTTCAACAGCACACCGCAAGGGCTTTCCCCACTGTGGTACTATTGCTTCCACCGGCGTGCACCGCACCTAAACCTGTAGAAACGAAGCAATAGGTATGATGCGTAAAAGTAAGGACCACATACCATCATGGCCTTTTAACGCGGGGGGTACAACTCCGCTATGGTGCAGAGGATCTTCTCGAACGGGTGTTCATCCCGGTTGAGCCGTCAGCGCCAAACAAACTCGCATAAATACGAGTCGAGCTTGGACCGGTGCGTGCCGCGGCGGCCCTCGTTTCCCTGCTTGGCCTGGGACCAGAGAGATTCTACGGTCTGCGTATGAGCACCACTCACTGGATCAAGGAAGTTGATCCAGTGATTCACGCTTAAGTGCGTGTAGTGCTCATCCGCCAGACCGTAGTATTCCCGCCACTCGTCCGTGACTACAGTCGATCCGGCCGCTACGTTCTCTTTGATGACAGAGATGAGCGTAGCGGCGGACTGATCTGCAACTCGAGCAAGGATCTGCAACCGCGGGCATATCCTCCGCCCGTGCATTAGACCTGTACTCTGCATAAACTTTACTCCGGCCAATTCATCATCTACGAACGTGGCACGCAGCTTCGAAAAGCTCAAGTTCATAATCGAACACATACTCACAAATGAAACTGTTAATGTTCATGAACACCAAAATCGTTTAATCTCCATTACGCAATTCAACCAGTTCAGAAACCACTTCAATTTCTGATAAAGACTGAAGCGCACCAAGCGATAAGCACCTAGGGTACATCATCGAATTATCTGAACCCACTTAAGCACAACGTGAGCACAAACGCAATCAGCAGCAGTGGACCAGGGCTGATCAACACTGCAGGCGGTTAACTGTTTCTGACTGCTTAGCGGCGCCGTGCCATGACGTTATCACCATATCCTTTTAAAACGACCGCGAAGATACGAACAGAAGCACCAGAAAAACGTGATAACGAAATCGAACACTCGATAGCAAAACTGGTAGCTAACACGAAATTCTCCTACCTTAGGTACTCAATGAAAACCGTTCCCCTTTGAACATACTCTGCTTCCATTACGACCCAGACACACTAATGTTCCTTCTCTGACGTTTATCTGATAACGAGCAGTTACCGCTGTTTGCGTTCTACCCCTAACGAAGCTCAGAGCTGAACACAACCATAATGCATCACCTTAATACCAGATAACGACAGCAGAGTAAAACATCCAAGAACAGTAAAAAAACACGCTCAAATATAAGTATCGTTTTCTGCCCCTACCTAAGTGTAGGCCATAAAATGAGGATCATGTCTCGAGTTCAAAAGTTATCTGCACGGCAGTTGAACCCGTTTATAGAACCGCAAAAAGTGCAATGTAAATCAACGATGTTGATTTACAATGCACTTTTTGAGGTTCTAGGCCATAAAAATGAGGATTATATCTCCCTTTTAGACTACAAAAGCAACACAATCATAGGCATCCTTTTCTGCCCTTACCTAAGCGTAGACCTTAACATCATAAGGGCTGTGTTTCCTTACAGAATATGAAAGCAACACGACAATAGACATCGTTTTCTGCCCTTACCTAAGCCTAAACCTTAACATAAGGGTTTCCTCTTTTTTCTCCCACTTCTTCATACCCACTTTCTATCTTGCTTGACTTTTCCCGATTCAACATTGCAGACAACCAACATTAGCCTAACCTACCTGAACAATCAACCAAGCTGAGATTAGCGCCGTCTACGGGTGAGCAGCTGATCTCGAGGAGTGCCTGTTCTAGCCACCCAGCATTAGCCTAACGCATCTGAAAGCGGCCAATGAACGGGTCGCGGCTGTACGCACATAGTGCCGAGAAAGTATTACGGTTTTTGCTTTGTCATTTATCTCAAAATGGTTATTTTATCAGATGAACCAATTTGCAATTTCACAAAGCAATCAGTGTTGAAAATCCCTTGGAAGAGGCGAATATTACTGATCCATCGAAATATTCTGAAAATCGCTCAGCAGACCATTGTAATATGTAGTAATGATTTGCAGTTATCCGTACAGGTTTCGACGTTTGTGCATGTATATGAATTATAATGAATTTCTCTCCAACTGTGTAACGGTAAAGGTTTTCTCATTGCATACCAACTTATTTTGTCACTTCTTTGCGTATTTCTGTTCCTTGCACCTCAGATTCAGTGCTCACAGTGTGTGCTTGGCGTCATGTACTTACAGCATGAGTGATATCTGGATGAGATTCGTCTCTACAGAGCACATTGTTTTACTGCAGTTAGCTTGACCATTCGCACGTGATTTTTATAGCTCATATTAACAGGTAGGATTGCTACGAATGGCACAGGAAGAGTATGATCTGTTGAAATCCAGGAAACTTGTGATTGACAATGTAGTCACAGTTCGCGGGGTCAACAGCCTCTCAAGAACCGCTACTCTAGTTATATTTTGTAATCCTTTTTGCAAATTAAGAGTCAGTATCCATTCATGTTCTTTCACTTTCCTCATGGATAATGCGGAAAGAGATGCCTTCAATGAAGCGTAACCTTCGTTGAATATTGGATTGCCTTTGACGGCCTCTAGCATGATGAAATATACTTCCAGGACGAACTGTACCCCGTTGGTTTGATGTACAGAGTCCGTGAGTTCTTACTTTCAATAGGGGAGCATAACTAGTGGCTGCTTATGACGTTTTCATTGGTACGGGCAAAGACACTTAGGTATTAGTCAAAGCTTTTAAAATAGCCTTGTAGCGTCATCATGTCAGATCTGATCAATATGACTGTTTTCAAGTAGCGTCATCAGTGATATGTAAACTCCTTATCGCAGAATCCTTCCGTTATCGATGTCGATGGAGTAGGCTGTTCAGAGAGCTTAGATTCTTACATCTCTGTCTTTGTCTTTACCAGTGAAACTTTCATAACCAGCCACTGCTTATGCGATTTTCTTGCGTAGCAAGCACACACACACACACACACGCCCACACGTACATTGTGTACGTCAGTCAAGTGCTACAATCAGTTCTGAATGAAATATTCAATCACAGCATTCCATTGTAACCCCTCTACGCCTGCTTGTAAAGTTTGCATATGATGCAACATTCGATGGCACAGAAGGTGGGTTACTCACGTGCTCAGCCCTTCATTGGATACAACGAAGAATTACATGTTGACTGAGTAAAATATCTCTTCAACTTAACAGGACCGTCAATTGTGTAGCCCCGCAGCGTTCATATGGAGCAAACTGAAAACCGGTCAGATGCAGCATGCAGCTCTGATGACGAAACTTCATTCTGGGTCAAAGGGAATGTACGTTCTCGAATACTGGAATTCATTTAGTTCAGTTATATGACCTTTTATGCCTACAATTTTAGGCCAATCTGCGTCATCAGCTATCGAGTGGAACAAAGTTGGTCTATAATAAGGGTTGACAACATTGTGCCCTCTCAGGACTTGAATAGGCGTAACTATATTTTAAAGTGTGCATCCATTCCATGCTAACCTACTACTTCCGACTAACACTTTACGTAGTCGAAGTACTTTCTCGTCTACACAGCGTCACAGGAAACTTCAGTAATCGAAGTGAGCTTATATGAGTGAAATTATTTCGCTGTAATCGCAGGTAGCTTGATCACTAAGAGCGGATAATGTGCGCTGTGATTTAGCATAATAATGCGGCGGTCGTACAAGTGTAAATGGGCCTTTGTGAAGATGAATACGATGCGGACATGAACGGATCAATAGGCACAGTAACAATTAATTTGGGTGATGACCTTTGCGGACTGTACAGTGATTCCATTATATTGCTATATTCTCAGTTTTCTGCTGTGAGTGGCTGCTGACAGTAGTGGAGCAGTACTGAATGCTTCGCCGTGAAAGTGCCGCAGGAGCGGATGACTAATTTTACTGCTGCAATACAGTCAATCTTGAATATCACAATTCTGAGCAGCACCCTCCAATGTTTTACCAATGGAAGTAAGAATAAAATGCTGTATAGTGCTATGCAGTTTACATATGCGGTGTTTATGGGCAACGGAATGGCGTAAGCAGCAAACGAAACGCAATCGAAAGACTTGTGCATAGGAATTATTTTACTTTGAATAGAGGACAACGCAACAGTAGAAATGAATTGCGTTAACGAAGAATGATATATGGTGAAATACCGCTTGTGATATGGAACAGAGAGGATAAAAAGTATTACTAATACTCAGCTGTAGACGTAAGAGTACGGCAATCACCGTTTCAGCCCATGGCTTTAGTGCGTATCGTCTCCTTCCAGGTCCACGGATATCTTTAATTCTGTGAATTCCATTTGGGCACTGTAACTTACACCATGTGTAGGTTATCTTGTACGTGGCATACTGCAGTTCGAAGTGAAGTACAACCAGCATGTACAGTAATGCTTCTTTCCCGTGGAATTCAGCTGTTGCCAGTAATCAAAACAGCACTGACAGCTTATGCATATCATCTCTGTGCTATACAGTCGTGCTGATATCCTCCTCCTGGTGCTTCTGCTTATTTAGAAGCAGCGACACATCTTCCAAGTAGACTTAACGTTTAAGCTGAAGAATCATGTTAGGCGAAGCAACAGGCTTTCCAAATCCACAGCGTGTGATTAGAGAACCATCGGTTTACATACATTCAGATACTACTCTGACCATACAACATTAGGTTCACGCTCAGCGCATTTTCATTGTGACAATGTAGTCTACCAGTTGTCTTTGGATATCGTTTTTGACAACCGTAATCAACTGGTCGTGATAACTTGCTGTCTCATAGCAACATCCTTGACAATGGTACTTATACGATGACCGACCTTATGCACAGTGGAAGAACAACTTCAAACACTTCAGCAATCCTGTACGCAGTCAGGAGAATGCACGAAATTTGCAGGTTGATGGAAGAAAGGTGAGTTCCTGGCTTTTTAGTACTAACTTTTTGACGACCAATTCCTGCAGTCTGCAGATCACGTCATGCCACATGCTTGGATATAGGCTTTGAATAACCGCCATATCTTTAGTAGGGCAAGTTATAAATCTGTGATGTTGACGTCGGTGGTTGACATGCGTCATTAATTTCTCATCGGTTCAGATGTATGCGCCTGACATATCGTAGAAAAGCTGTCGACCTAATTGGCCATAATTGAGATGCACAGAAGCCAATAGTTCCTCAAACGGTGAGCCAATAGTTCCTCGAACGAAGTATTAAGGGAGGACAGGTGTCGAAGGTGATCAAACGACGAGGTTTTTCGTTGACCGGTGAATGCTTGTGCCATAATGCGTTGACAAGTCGCTGCGTATAGTCCACCTGTGCTACTGATCAATTAAAGTCTTCTCGGGAAAATTAGTCAACCTTAGTCAAGGCGATCCTTTCGACCGGTGTATGAATTCAGAGAGAAAGTCTTGGTTAAACCACGAATCTACACGGCCGTGTGGAAGGGAGTTTACATGTGGCAGTAAACTGATGAGTAGGTTTTGTGATTTAGAAGTTTCTTGTTTGGTGTGAAAGTAACATTGTTTAAAGCGTGCTTTCATGCTCCTTCGAGTTGGCGCAACGTCATAATTGTATTTCTGCACACTTAATAGAATATATTTTGTGCTTTACTAACATGTTCGCAGTTTGTCTGTCTTAGAGAAAATGATCCCGTTTTTCGCCTCAGCCTTTTTCGCCAATGCGCTTATTCATTTTGGCACAGGACTTTTGGACCGCCGCCATTGGCCCACCGTGAACATTTGGCCGCAGCGCGCCTTACCGTCCATCATTTTTGAGATTCTGGTTCTTTTTCTGGGGCGTATCTCGAACCTGCCATACTATCCAGTCCAACTATAATGTATTGCTCCCGTTTCTAACGATATGAGCCAAAATTGAAGGATCTTGTTCCAAATGTTGTGAAGTACTACTCCGTAAGACGATGTGGTTCAGCCACCTCGCTTCGGTGCAAGTTGTCGGGTGTGTGACAGTTGGGCGCTCAGCTGGGAGTTGTGCCCTGTAAACAGGAGTACAATATCACAAACGAGGTACGATAAGCACTAGGGCGGCCAAATGGCGTCGCTGGAAAGGACGTGTTCATATTCATCCATAGAGCATAGTTAAGTGCCGTTTTTATTTACGTAGTACACGTCTTTAGGCGAAACCATTTGGTAGTTGACAGTATGGACGCGCAAGTTTAAAAAATGCAAGTGGGAGATTTATCATTGTGAAAATGAACAGTTGAGCACTCGTTGGTAGTCCTTAAGGTGTTGCCTGTAAGTACTTTTGAAAATTACATGTAAAGTAACCTTGCGGGAATACTTCGAAAGAAGGCCCTACTGTTCCAGTTAGAATACTAGTCCTTTAAAAGAGCACCGGTTGGCGTTCAGGTTCTCAAACATTGGAGTTTAACGAAATGTATGACTGACATCATTCCCTTAGGGAATCGCAGTGCATATGAGGAAGGGTCTTTTCGTTAGCTAGAACGCATTAGTTGACTAAAGATTTAGACAAGTAGCTGAGATGCCTAGCAGGAGTCTTGTCCCATCCAAATTACTCACCTGACCTGCTACCCGCGGATTACCGTTTTGTATAGCATTCTCTGCTTTTCATTTTTGCAAGAACCTTCCGTAAATTTTATGACGTAAATATTCACTTTCGTGATATTTTCTATTCTAGAAACAGTCGTTTAGACTATTGAAATATCGAGCATTCCATCACGTTGCCAAAGATGTATTTTGTAGAACGGCGTTTATTTCGACTGACAAAGACAATTCCTATCAAAGGTGTACGTTCACAAATTCGCAAGAAAGTCAAAATTTACATATGTTATGACGTAATATATATATATATATATATATATATATATATATATATACACCTATACCTCGCTATAATTGCCCCTCGCTTTACTGCGCCTCGCTATGATTGCGCCCGCGGCGCCTGCAACATTGACTATGTAAACTGGCTTTCGGTCCGCGCTGGACAGTTCATCTCTATTCTTCGATGTGAGGAAACTTAAACGTAGGCGGACGAGCGACCTGTTAGCGACTCGCTAAGAGTTCGGATAGTGAATAGTAATCATTTAGCAATAAAGATGTGTTATCTACGGCAATTGCGTTGTCCTTTAGTCTCAGTCTCGTTGCACATATTATACAGAGTGGAGAAGCGAGGTCTTCTTGACCAGGACAACTGTACTCCAGCGTTAGGAAACCAACATCTCACCTGACCCACTTTATTGCGATTTTCGTTTTATTGCGGTGGCCTGGAACCAATTGTGCAACTATAGCGAGGTATATATATATATATATATAGTATATATATATATATATATATATATATATATATTATATATATATATATATATATATATATATATATATATATATATATATATATATAGAACGAAACAACGCCCTACCAACAGATGGTTTTGCAGTTATTAGGAAAATTTCAGAGCACTGTAGAAACCTTTCGAAGCTTTCGGAACGATCTTGTTCCGTCGTGAGCGATTTATTGGTTAAATAAATAAATTAATAAATATTGGTTAAATCAATAAATCGTTGACGACGGAACAAGATCGTTCCGAAAGCTTCGAAAGGTTTCTACAGTGCTCTGGCATTTTGCTAGTAACTGCACATCCATCCGTTGGTAGGGCGTTGTTTCCGTTAATTTCAGGCACTACGCAAGAACGGGTACAAGACGTGAATACTTCAAATTTCACTGGTAGAGAGAAACCAAATTTTACAAACTTAGCCACACTGCTTGGATGTCGTCGATTGAGATTTTGACACCTTTTGCCAGTCGACGTAGTCGGAACTCGTCCCGCTTGTCTTTATCCAGAAAATACAAACGGCAAGAGAAAACTAGGGCTTCATTCCTCGATACAAGGTAAAGGACAATCACGTACGTCATCCTTGGAGGACTGCTCTCTTGGACAAATCGAAGCAGCCCCTGTGAACGAGTCCAGAAAGCTTAGCCTATTTGCACCGTCTTCTCACATTGACTTTGCTGTAGTCAGACGACCCCTTGACACTGCCGCGAAGTTTGTATAAAGTGAGAATATCAAGAGTGAACCAACTACGTTGGCGAAACGAACGTTTCAATGTACCCGTATAACTATTCTGACAACCCTATTGGAACGTAGCCGCGGTCAGCCCAAGCAGCGCAACTTTACACACGAGTGAAATACTGTCAACATTTAAGCTCCATAGCTGTGGCAGACAAACAACAAAAGCTTCCTTTTAATGGACATGCATAAACTGTCCTGCAGTTTAAACAACAAAGCGCCACACAATGAGGGTAGTGTAATTTAAATGCAAACCTTTTCTTGGAACAATCGACTGATCCGCTAAAGTCCAGTCGCGTTTGAGAAAATCAAGGACAACGTCGAGTACAGCTTGTAATGTGATTTGCCCACGAGGATTCGCACGTTTTCGTTAATGTACCTAATTATTACGTATGTTTACTGTATTTGTTGTTAATGTTTGTCCGACGATTCAAAGGTTGCATTGCAGGTAGTGTATTGCTTGCGTAATCGTGCCGTCTGTTTTTGACGCTTAGCTTTCCACCACGTTCCAGTGAGCAGTCATTATGACTTTGGAAAAACCAGATTCCTCCACGGCAATATACGATCAATTTACGCAACTTACCCAGCACTCTGAGGAGCTGTTAAGCGATGGTCTTTCCGTAAAGGACTCGTCCAAGGTGATTTGCGTTATTAGCTTATGAATAGCCGCTAGTTTAACCTTGCGGTTAGTCAAAGGGTGGTGCCTTAATGCCATTCCACGTTCTTGCATCCTTTGCGCGAAAATTATTCCACACGCGTGCAAAATTTTGCAGCAATGTTCGGAACTGATTAAAAGGCTCGAGTGCATGTTGAATACTATGAACAAGTTGGATTTGTACAGCGACAATGAGCACTTGGATGATATATCAACAAAGGATCTCCGGTAATCAACGAATGCTTCATTTTATTGATTGCCATTCAATTCCAACGCGTTTAACATTCCGTTGTAGAATGCTGAAGGTTTATGCATATTTGGGCCTTTTATTAACAAGCGCAACTCTTGATAATCGACTGGACTGCCTTGAAAGGGCGATCGTAAGCTCCTGCGATTCTTTATCTCCTTTTACTCACTAAGATTGCAGTTCTACATGAGGCGTTATTTGGTCATTCTGAAGACGTTCGATATTTTCAATGATCCCGATACTGAAGCGCTGTTAGTCGATTGTCCCACAGGTAAAGGAAGCATGCAGCAGCTGCCGAAAGATTTGGCGGAAACAATGAAGGAAAGGGAGAGAAGAGTGAAACGGTTTCCGTTCTGTCGTTTGTCTCAAAATGCTCATCCGAGTGTAAGTTCTGCTTTGTAGGTTCAAGGATCAGTCAATGTTAAAAAGCCGTTTGGAAAAGGCCAATATCGGCGATCCAACTCGGTATTCCGAGGAAGATGTGGTAATAGTGATGATTTGTAATTATCCGTGATGCTTTCATGCATGTACATACCTTGTTCGAACTATAGTGAGATTGCTACCCATTCTGATGGTAAAAGTTCCCTCATTTTACGTTAAGTTGTGCTTTTCACACGTGTTCTCTTTGATGTGTTTCTCATTCTGTGATACCAGTAATAGCTTGACGTTGTGTTTCTAGCGTGAGATATACCTCGACGAGCTTCGCCTGTACGGACTTCGCGTTTTGGAAGAAATTGCCTTGGCCATTCGTACGTTTCCGCTCAGCTCATATTAGAAGATTGTATAGGTGTACATGGTTTAAGAGGAGTACGATTTGCTGAAGTCGAGACAACGCATGACTGACGACGCAGACGGAGTTGACGGTGTGTCAACCCCTCAGCGACCAGTAATCTGTTCATATTTTCTAATAATCCCTGCAAACTAGGTACTGACGTTTAAGTGTCCGTTCAAGTTGTTCGTCATTCCTCATGAAGAAGAGAAAAAGAAGGTATTTGGTTTTGGGATATCCCAGTGTTCCAACGCAGTCCATTGAGGACTGGTTGCAAAGACGCGATTTGACGCAGCACACGGCGGCAGGGTAGGCGAAAAGACTATTCAGTTGTTTATCCCTTTGTTGGACCGTAAGGAATTTAGACATGGATTGAAGAAAACGTCTTTTCCATTTAGGGCTGCGAGCAATTCTGTGGTCGCTGAATTTTCACCTCGTGGAAGTAGAAAGACTGTCACGTTCGACGAAGAGCTCGCTAGTAGTTCCAGCTCGGATAGCGGTGATGATACCTCATTGAGGAGACAAAGAGAATGGGACGATTATAAAGACAGTAATTCACTGTTTTGAGTTCTATCCTATCCTTATGTGTTCCTTTAAGGCCATCCGCGTGGGTGGGGAAATACGCACAACAAAGGTTGATATGAGGAGTGCGGTGAGCGCTGCGCGCTCTCAGGACATGAACGACGGCGTCGGTCCTTCACACTGCTTATCGTTTGCAGACAGACCTACTGTTAGTGATTGACAATTTGTGTAGCCTAAGTACTGTCTCGTTTACGTAGCGGAATACGGACGGTTCAATGAATTAATATTGCTCGTAGGGGCGAAATTAAATCATTTATGTCGCAGACAGCTTAACCGCTGACATGTGAAAGTTTCCGCTGTTATAAAGCTGAATAATACGGCTGCCATGGGGTTCAGAATAGTCGATTACAAAAATGAAAAGGATAAATACCAGAAGACATTCAATTTTTTCAACAGTAAGCACAACCCATAAGTAGGCACAGTAACGCTTAATTTTCACGGTGGTCTTTGCAGGTTACACAAGGGATCCATGGCTTTTTATTATATTGTTATATTCGGAGCTTCTATGCTTGAATGGCTGGTGACAGGAGACGAGCAGTCCTGAGCGCTACGAATGTATGTTCCCTATGGAAGGTCGGGGCTAATTTTATTGTCGCAAAGCATCCAATTTTCAGTACCCTAATTTTGACTATTTCATAATGCGTTCTCCATTGGAAGTATGGATGGGATACTGTTATAGTGCTCTGCAGCTTACTCATATCATGTTTATGTGCAAAGGAATGACTTAAAGGAATAAGCAAAGCCGCAAACGCAACACGAAGGATTTGTGCATGTGAAGTATTTTATTTTGAATAGAAGATAAAGCAACAGTAGAAATGAATTGCATCAACGAACAATGATACGATGCAATGGTCTATGTGATATGCAAGAGATACGGTAAAACGAATTGGTAATACTCTGCTGTAGTCGTAAGAGTACGGCAGCTACTTTTTGATCCCATGGCTTTAGTTCATATCGTCTACATCAGTTATGATGATGTACGGCACTCACCGTTTGAAAGAATTTTAATATAAAAATACCGTAGCTTTCGGGACCGACCGCGTCCCGTCTTCAGCGGCTGATAATGACAGAAAAAGTCTACATCAGTACCCGTATCTTCGGATACCACTCTAGCCATACAACATTAGGTTCACGCTCAGCGCATTTTCATTGTGACAATATGGTCTACCAGTTGTCCTTTGATATCGTTTTTGAGAGCCATAACAAACTGGTCGTGATTACTTGCTCTACCATAGCAGCATCCTTGCCAATGGAATTTAGAGGATGAGCGATCCAATGCACAGTGGAAGAACCATATCGAACACTCTTGGGGAATTCTGCACGCAGTCAGGAGGACGCATGAAATTTTTGGGTTAAAGGAACATAAGTGAGTTACTGGCTGTTTACTGCTGACATTTTGAACACCAATTCCTGCAGTCTGCAAGCATGTCAAGCCGCATGCTTGGCTATTGGCTCTTATAATATTAACCGCCATATCTTTAATAGGGCGGGTTATAACCCTCTGATGTCAATCAACGTCGATGGCTGACATGCATAATTAATTTCACATCGGTTCAAATGTATCCGCCTGACATATCGTAGAACAGCTGCCAACTTGATTGGCCATAATTGAGGTGCACTGTCGGTGAACCGGTAGTTCCACCAAGGAGGCATAAGGGATGCCATTCGGCAAACGCGACCGAACGACGTGGCTCCGTCGACTGGTGATGCTGGTGCAATGCATTGGAGAGTCGTTGGTTAAATTCCACCGGTGCTACTGTTCATTTGCTGTCTTGGCCGGTAAAATTGTCAACCTTAGTTAAGGGTAACCGACCGTCTCGGTCAAACCGCCAACCGACACTGCCGTCTGTGCATAAAATTCCTTACTACAGTAAACTGATGTGTAGGTAATCTGATTTATCTGTTTAATGTTGAGTGCGAAGGTGACATCGTTTAAAGCATCCTTTCGCGCTATGCTTTTCGTTTGTCGCAGCGCACATCGTTTAGTCCTATGCATATGTCAATACTTTCCATAGCTTTGTCCACATATGTGTAATATGTTTATTTTGTGGAAGTGCATGAGCATTTTCATTCACGCTTTATCCCGAAAGTTTTCTTTATGTTTAATTGCGATATTAATTGTCCCGTTTGTTGATAAGGTTCTCCTCCCCGAAGCTGTTCGACAGGTGACAGCATCCATGCACAAGTTGCCCTCATCACGAGATAGGCCTTGCCAGAGGAAGCTATCAACTTTCGAACATGAAACAGTCCAGCGGACTCAAAAGACTAATCCCGCAAGCTGCTGTAGACGGCTTGGTCCGGACGTAGTGGGGATGGATGTTGGATATTTATTGGTAGAGTGCACAAAAAACGAGAGTAAAACATGAACGAGTAGAAGGAAGAACACGTACGGAAGATACTACTTCCAACAACACAAAAAGCTACAGTACTACTTATGATCAGGTGCCTATACGAGGCAGCTTGCTTGATCCGCAAAAGTATGACGTGCAATGTCCTGAGGAAGACAGCGTTCATTCTAGCACCCCTTCTCGCTGTCTTCACTCGCAGTTCAACAATCGTACTTGACGCACGAATCGACTCAGTTGCTCCTTCGACACTGGCTTTGTCAAAGCATCAGCCATCATCTGATGAGAGGGACAGTATTTGACTTCAATGATATGTCGTTCGCGCAGATCCTTGAGCAAGTGATATCTTACACTTATATGCTTTGTTCTGTCATTCAATTTTTCAGAATCGATTAGGCGAATGCATCCTTGGTTGTCTTCAAAAATCGTCGTAGCACTTTTCTGAGGAATGCCAAAATCTTCAAGTAGCTGCCGCAGCCATAATAATTCTTTGCAAGCCTCCGCCATTGCGACATATTCAGCTTCGGTAGATGATAAAGCGACTGACGTTTGCTTCTTTGTAGACCATGAAATAGTGTTTCCGCCCAAGTGAAACATAAAACCACTAGTCGACTTTCGATCTGCTTTATCGCCGGCCCAGTCGGCGTCTACATAACCCTGCAAAATAGGCTCGCTCGTTGCACTCAGATACAACTGCATGTATTTGGTGCCTGCCAAATATCGTAACACATGCTTAACACATTTCCAGTCATATTCTGTCGGCGATTCAGTACGGCGACACAGTAGACCTACTGCTAAGGCTATATCCGGTCGGCTAACTGTCGCTATATATAACAGCGATCCAATTACTTGTCGGTATTGGACATTATTAGGCAAAGGAACACTGAATTCGTTCACTGTAGATAAATAGCCAGTTTCTATAGGTGTTCCCATTGGCTTAGCCTCTGACATGCCTACCTTTTTGAGCAACTGTTCTATCTTGCTGTGCTGATGCAGCAGAAATGCACCGTCTTCCTGACGTTCTATCTGCATTCCCAGATAACTCGAAACTTTTCCAAGATCTTTTGTGACGAAATGCTTATTTAGTTTTGCACCAATGTTTCGTGTAATTTCTTCGGTTTCTCCAGCAACCAATAAGTCGTCAACGTAGAGCAGCACGTACGTTGTACCTCCGGTGGATTCCCTTCTTGTGTACAAACATAAATCAGCATTGGCGCGGTCGAAACCGAGGCTCGTAAGTACTTCCGTTGCTTTCTTATTCCAGGCACGCGCCGATTGCTTTAAACCGTAAATACTACGTTTCAATCGTAGCACCAGATTTTCGTTTCCTGATTGTACAAAACCTGGCGGCTGTTCCATGTACAATTCTTCGTGAATTTCACCATTTAGATAGGCACATTTCACGTCAAAATGACGTACATGCAGAGATCGCATGGCTGCTATGCTAAGTAGCATTCGAATGGTCTCGTGCTTTACCACAGGTGCAAAAGTTTCATCATAATCTTCTCCATAGCGCTGCGAGAAACCTCGCGCTACCAGTCTCGCTTTGTACGTATCAATCGCACCATCTGCTTTTCTCTTTATCTTGAATACCCATTTCGACGATATTACTTTTCGTCCAGCAGGCAATTTTACCAATTCCCATACATCTCGATTCTTTAACGACGCCATTTCTTCTTTGGCAGCTGCTATCCATTTGTCTCGTTCGCAAGGAGGCAGACTTGTCACTTCCTCCCATGAAGATGGTTCACATGCTTCGACAGTGTGTACCTTGTAGCTCAGCTTCTGAGGCGGCATTCCTTTGTTAATTCGCTGAGATCTTCGTGGTGCTGGGGACAACAAACTTTCGTTTGAGCTAACCTCTACCTCCTCCTGTGACGGCAACTCCTGTTTTGGCGATTCAAAAATATTCTCCACATTGACTTCAGCCCCACGACTTGACGGCTCGATTGATTTGTCGATCTGTTTCTTTAGTTCTAGCTCTTTTGCCCCTTCTGGCATGTAAGTTTCTTGCACAGCAAAATCGACATACTGCTCATCTTTTTCAATTATCCTCACTGAACGACTTATCCAAATCCTGTTCGTGACGGGATCTAGCAATCTATAGCCTTTTGTGGCATTGTCATATCCAACAAGAATACCTTGCATTGCTCTATCGTCCCATTTCCTGCGCTTTTGCTGAGGCACAAACGAATACGCTTTAGAACCGAAAATTCTTATGTGACTGAGATTTGGCCTTTTTCCAGTCCATAACTCAAACGGTGTTTTCTCAGCACTTCGATTGGGAAGACGATTCTGCAAATAGGCTGCAGTGCAAATAGCTTCACCCCAAAAACGTTCAGGCAATTTGGCATCGACCAGCATACTCTTTGCCATTTCCACTAGGGTGCGATTCTTCCTTTCTGCGATGCCATTTTGCTGAGGAGTGTAAGGTGCAGAAAACTGATGCTCGATTCCCTTTTGCCTGAAAAATTCTTGCAGTTCCTGGTTGACATATTCCCTTCCATTGTCCGTGCGGAAAGTGGCTGGATTACGGCCAAATCTGGTGTTCATCATTGCAACGTACTCTTTCACAACACTAACGGTTTCATCCTTCGTCTTCAGAAGTCTTATGAAAGTAAAACGTGAGTAGTCGTCTATGAATGTCAACATGTATCGATGACCGCTAGGCGTTGCAGTTGGCATTGGACCACAAAGATCACTGTGTACCATTTCAATCGGCTTCGTAGCTCTGCTGTCGCTTTTAGGGAAAGGAAATTGTGCCATTTTTCCTTTCATGCAAATTTCACAGTCTATTTCAGCTTCACAGTTTGCTATTTTAATACCGTCAGCCATTTGTTCTCTGTTCAACCTTTTTATGGCTGCCAAGTCGCGATGTCCTAGACGTCTGTGCCATCTATGTATACAAATTTTGCTATCCACTTTGAAAGCAGTATCGCGATGGTGAACCATTAATCGCTCTATGGGCGATTGATGGTTCAACTTGAATAGTGTGCCATCCTTGCTTGCCGTTGCTACTACAGTTGATTTCCAAGAAATTTGACAGCTGTTCTTCGTAAAGGTAACAATAAAACCGCGGCACGTCATGCGCTGAACAGATAAGAGTCCGCTTTCAAGAGAAGGAACATACAATACCTCTTTGAGATGGACTTTTTGAATCATACCAGTTGGCGTTGTACAGTACAGCCATCCTTCCCCAATACCTTCAGCTTGAGCTGGGTTGCTATCGGCAAGATAAACGGTCGTTTTCGTCGAACGTAGTGATGCAAAGAAATCTTTGTCGTTCGTCATATGACTTGTGGCTCCAGAGTCCACATACCATCGATTACTACGTGTCTTGCATGCCTTTTCATGTGCAGCAAAAGAAAGATGACGTACAGCTTCCGTTACCTCGTTCAAGTCACGTGGTTCATTATGACCTTTTCGGTCACAGACCGTGCGTTTAACCGTTTCTTTCATTTCTAACTGACGCTTGTACTTGCGGCAATTGGCCTTTATATGCCCTTTTCTTTTGCAAAAGTAGCATGCTCGATTATCCGAATTAGTCGACCTATTCCATTCTATCCTCGTCGACTTACCTTGTCTGTGCTCGTTTCGAGCTGTCGATTTCAGCGCAGTTTCACTACTGCTCTGATCACGGTTGTTCTCTACTCGACGCTGGTATTCGTCCAACAGCTTACCGCTAACGTATTCAACAGTCAAATCTGCTTCATCTCTTCCTTCCAGGGCAGTAATTAACGCAGAATAAGAATCTGGAAGACTGCATAGCATAACAGCAACCAGATCATCATCTTCAACATTCTTGCCCATCCCTCGCAGTTGAGCAACAATTTCCAGCATTGCGTTCAAATGAGCTTGCATCGAACCATGTGTAAATCGCATGCTGTACAACTTACGCTTTAGATAGAGTCTGCTGCCAATTGACGATCGTTCGTGAAGACGCTGCAGCGCCTGCCACATTTCTCGGGCAGTCTCATGCTGCATAAGATGAAGCAACTGGTCATCTTCTACTGTAAGACAGATTGCAGCAATTGCCTTGCACTCGCGTTGATACCAGCCTTGAGGCGTTGGTTCCGGCTTCACATGGTTCACAACGTCCCATAGGCCATCTTTCATCAACAGGACTTTCATTTTCAACTTCCATATCTGGTAGTTGGAACCGTTCAACTTCGTGATCAGCAACTTCGCCTGATCGCCGTCAGTGCCCATATTTTCGCGACAGAACGAGATAACTCGAGACACGGCTTCAGTTGAACGACCGGCCCCTACTCGCGCAGAGTAATCACAACTGGGCCCATAACCTGTTGGATATTTATTGGTAGAGTGCACAAAAAACGAGAGTAAAACATGAACGAGTAGAAGGAAGAACACGTACGGAAGATACTACTTCCAACAACACAAAAAGCTACAGTACTACTTATGATCAGGTGCCTATACGAGGCAGCTTGCTTGATCCGCAAAAGTATGACGTGCAATGTCCTGAGGAAGACAGCGTTCATTCTAGCAATAGATCATTGGGCGGTACGTTGTTTAGGGACGTGCTAAGTCGGAAGGTATCCCTGAAAGAATTTGTAATAATCAGGTTCGAGGCACCGAATGCGGCGCAGTGTCACCCCATGCGTCGTATTTATCAGTAGATCGATGTAGCTCGAGATTAATGGCCAACGGCCGTCCTCCGCAAATTTGTATACCTGTGGTTCAAAATGTTTCAAGTATGCTCATTACGAACGGACTTGTGTTCTTCGAAATCGCTTCATTGGCACTGAAAAGATGAGATGCAGCGGAGACTGTACTCACGTTCTTAATTTATTATTTTCAGTATTCCTATCGAAATTCTCATACTCGCGGATATGTAGGCTGACACTTGATTGTACTCCAAATGGGAGTTTATACCCTCCGCTGCTGGTTGCTTCGTTGTATGAAAATGGTGGCCAAACTTGATGTGATAAAGTGTTGATTCGTTCGTTGTCTTCAGCTGGCCTTTGTCGTTTGCGCTCTCCTAAAGTGATTGCTGTTAAGACGTATGGCCGTGGAACTATCGACTGCTTCATGTGTAAGTATTGTTGCGAGACATTTTCGTGCTGCAACGGATCTCTCAATGACCGCATAATAAGAACGTCAAGCGTTTGCAGTCGCAGTTTTCTGACTTTGCCCCTCTGCTGCGAGATCACAGGTGCGAAGTTGACACTGTTTGTAGCGCCAGATGTATCCGCACAAATGCCAAGAATATCCGTCAATAATTAATTGCATCTCGCTTGCTCCTTGTTTTAGGAAACGGGTTTGGGCGAAGCTCTAGCCTGCTTTGGGTGGCCACGATTTGGCAAACGCAAAGTATCCAACCCAAGAAAGCCCATGGCTGGATATCAGGGCGTATCGTTTACCGTATGGTTTCACTAACCTGGAATAAAGGCGGCAGAACAAACTGGCAGATGCGGTATGCTTACTTATTAATAATTTATTAATAACATGGCCGACCTGTCATGCGCCCCGTGTTATCCCAGTCGGAATATTCGTGCATTTTAGGCAGCACCGGTTAGCTCACCGTATTGAATTTAAGTGAAATGCGTCAAGATGCGTGCTTCATGCTTGAACTGCCTAGCTGAGCCATCAGTGCACTTCGCTTAGATCTTTCAGCTAGCATGCCTTGCAAACGATAGATATGTTCTGCTAATAGATTTTCGGGCATCTCGGCTAAAGAGACAGTCAGGCAGTTTTACGCTGCGGTCATCTCTCACGTTAAAAATATTTACTTGACTTTGCCGTAAAAGGAATTGCTTTGCGTCCCGTAAGTGCCATACTTGGCCAAACATATGGCGTAGCGTTTATTTATTGAAATGTTCGATTGAAATTGATTTTAAAGCCCGTTCGGTACGCCACCGAGTGGGTCCGTTAGTTGCATAACACCGTCCAAGTTGTCTTGGCCCGATATATATATATATATATATATATATATATTTAACAAATGTTCTTCTTTTCTTTTTACGGGGTTGATGCTCATATGCGAAGCCAAAAGTTTCACGGTTTTTTCCCGTTTAAAAGCCTTTATTTACCATAAAAGGCACAATACTCAGAGCTTTCGGGCGCGTACCTTGCGCCCGTCATCAGTGAACAAATCCCACTTCGTCGACTGCCCAGCCGTAGACTGACATTTGTTATATGAAACGTGCTGCACGGGGCACTGGACTTAACCGGACTGGAATTGGCAACGACAGAAAAGGGCAGAAACATCGGAAAGGGAATAATGAAGAAAGAAGGCCACCATCAGGAAAGGACTTTAAAACCCGTAGTTTAAAGAGACTTCAGGCGGGTTCGTGAATCTACTGTCGTTGCCTCAATTATCATTTTGTGTTGCGTCACTGTCCCGGTCGGTCGGTTTGGATGCTCGCTCTCTGTAGGACTGGATGGGCAGGCGACGGACGCTGGACGGGTACAAGGATAGTACCTGATAGCTGATGTTGCCAGCCCGGACGGTCTAGCGGATGAGCTTGCTGATCCGTTGACCGGCTGGGCAGTCGACGAAGTGGGATTTGTTCACTGATGACGGGCGCAAGGTACGCGCCCGAAAGCTCTGAGTATTGTGCCTTTTATGGCAAATAAAGGCTTTTAAACGGGGAAAAAACCGTGAAACTTTTGGCTTCGCATATTTATTTATTTATTTATATAGCGCTCGTTAATTAACTACTCACCGAAGAGCCCAATGGGCCAAGCATTTTGCATTTTCCAGTCGGCTCGCTGACGCGCAACTCTCTTGGGTTGGACGGACGGTTAGGGGCGAATGCAAATTTGAACTTCTCCTCATCGTGGTTTCGGTCGTTTCAAAACAGCATTCCTACTTAGCGTAGCTGAGGTTGGGAACGTTAGCTCGGTGCCATCCGATGCCCATAGGGGACAGCTTCCAATTAGTTGCCCTTCTTTTACGGCTAATCAATGGCTCACGCCCGTAAAGTGTACGGTTTTACAGGCTGTTTTCAGTCCGGCGAAATTGCGCCTGCTCAAGTCGCTGTATTCGGCCCGTATACGCTTGTTCAATCAATTCGGCAACACGTACCCCTTGCAGAGCCGAACGCCAGCAAATCCTAGTCCATTCGCTGAAAGGGTGTCATTGAATGCGATGTAATGTCCCCTTGCTGTTTAATCTCCCGAACTGCCCACGGACCATGTGCAGTCACTGGTTGCAACGGGGTTTGGGGCTTCCAGTTTATGCTAGCACCCTTTTCCCAAAGTCCTACATAACAGCGATACTTGCTAATTTTTGAATACACGTAAAGCTAATTGCGTGCGCAACAGTCAATTCTAAAGTGTCTTTTACGTGTGCTACCATGAATCCGTGATTGTAAGTCCAATCAAAGCTCTTGTACTGTAGACGTCGAATCCTGGGAAGGGGGCATAACTTTAGCCGCGTACTTTCAGCCTAAGCTGAAACATTTGCATATGTATGCACGTCAAGCAGCGTGCACCATTTGGACAATTCAGAATTGACAGCACTGTGGGCTGACGTGAATAAATGAATATTTTAATTCCATTATTATGACCACCGTTTGGTTCTGGAATACATGGACACTCAAGATAGGGGCTTCCACTAATCCGCAACGTGTCACCGTATGCGCAAGTGAAGGCACCGTCCGACCTGTAATACTCTTCAATGAAACTTCGCAGCGCAAGCAGTTCCGTCGCGAATGCGGTTTTCCCATTTGCTACTATTCTGAATGAACGTTCGCAGATTCCGTCGGCATCAATCCAAACGGTCGCTTGTAAATAATAGGGGCAGCGCGTCATTCGAATACTGGAAACTAATTATTCCAGCTCGCGTGCAAGCGAATCGACCAACACTTTAATGCAAACACTGATCGCCGGACATTGTCAATTGTAAGTCGATACAAAACGCCATGGTGGGAGGTACAAACATTTAGGTGTACGGGGAGGGCGAACGGTTAGGAAGCAATTGAAACTCCATTCAACGCGTTGGTTGTCCAAGAAGGTAAAACGCATTCACTAGCCGAACATCGGTGGCTGATAGTCCGGAAATCGCTTGCCGAACATCAACGGCCTGTAGTCTCGATCCTCGCGGTCGAACTGGTCGTCTTCTCGCTTCGCCATCGCGTTGTAGTACGGCAACAGGATCTCGCGCTTTAGGTACTGTCGGGGCAAAGGGGGGAGGTTCTTAAAGAAGGGCACGAAGCCATTGCGGTTCAGCTTGAACGACGGCTGCTGTTGTTGCTGCTGGCTCGCCGACCGCGTCTGCCCCATCAGTAGCATCAGGAAGCTGACGAGAATTGCCGTGATCATCATTCTTGAAGTGATCATTCAGGAATTTCCTGCAAAAGAAAAGCACTTTCTTCAAAGCCTGCAGTCGCTTGGGCATGCAAGGGATGCGCGATGGTAAGCTGGCTGCTTGCGCCCAGAGCACCTAAGTCTGCATTGCCACTTTTGGCGAGGAAATGACAAAAACGGCAAGCCATGGACTTTGCGCCAATTGGCGCCCTGTCCTCCTTGGTTGGGTGCGCATACCTTTGGGCAAATGGCGCCGTCTGGCTACAACGCGGAAGGTTCCTCAGAAGTTTCTACGCCCTCAGACGTCTGGAGGCGTAAGCTACACAATGGATAGTTCCTTCGGTTAAGCCTCGGGTACGATGCCCATATTGTATTCTCCGCATAATGGGCTATCGCCGGGGAAGTAGAAAATGGACCGCGGTCGATCAGCCAGGTTTTCGCAAAGGCAAAAGGCTGATTCAGGAGGGTTGTGCCCGCGAACGTGCCTAGCTGATCAAAGAGCAACCGGGTATCCCAACTGGCCGATTAGCCTTGAACGCTGAGGCAGCAGCTGTCGGCGCTGGTCAGCCGAACGGCCCTACGGTTATCGTTGCGATGGAGCAGGAGCGCACCCAATCGAGGCAACAAGGGGTGGCCCCCCGGAGGCGGGAACCCGGCGGCTCCTGGACCGCGCAGACGGGACGACTGTCGCTCAGAAAGCTGGAATTTGGACGGATGCTTACTGCAGCGACGGAAGATGATCTTCAAGGGCAGCTTGGCGCCTCTTCTGTCGTCGTCTTCGTCGAACGTTGGTCCCTCCGGCAAGCTGAGCAAAGCAACGGCTAACTGGAAACCGATCGCCTAATCACCGTCGAATCAACCGCTCTTGGCTGCAGTAGCGTTTCTGCTAACCGAATTCCGTTTGAGGACAATTTAAAGCTTCTATCCCGAAGCCTTAGACGAAGCAACTAGTGCTTATTGGTCTCCTGCGGATTCGCCTATTTACCGTGCCGCTGTAAACTGGACAATTCCGAAAACAGTTCCCAATATCCAACCACTGGCAGACTCGCAAGTCGCTTAAGGACCCGGAAAGGACGCCGCCCTTATTGAATTAGCCAAGGGTCCGTTCGGGCCTTCGGGGGAAGCCCATCGCCCGCATTATTCTCTGCAAGGCAATTCTGAATATTACCGATGAATCAACTACTATAAGTGTCCTAACCTGAGGACCAGCTGCCGTCGATCCTTCGAACGTCCCCAAATGAGTTTCCCCCGGACGAGCTCGCCTTCGCGTTATAACAGCCACAGGCGAACCGCCCTGACCGAGAGGCTACTGGACGCGCCTGCTCACACCCAAGGCTTCAATTTTAAAAGCAAAACGCCCCATCGGAACACTTCGAAACAAGGGACAACAAGACCCATGTACGCAAGGCGTACTTTGATACCGTGCAACAGATGCTCACTTCCAAATGTCGGCTGCCCTTGCAACCCTCACCAGCATCACTTAGTTAAGCTAAAATAAAGTTAAGCAAGCGAATATATGCATTAGTTAATTAGAAATGTAAATATGTTTTAAAATGAATTCATATAGGCACGTGTGCAAATAGTGCGCTCTCCTAGGAGTGGACACTTCCTGTCACCTGCTGGAGACCGTCCAACTAAGTCCCTGACGCAGGCTGAGGCATTAAGCCGCAAGTTAATTTTGATTAATCTGTCAACATGATTGCTCTCGTTTGGCGAACTTAATTAACTCTGGACATCCTCGACAAGTGATTGCTAAGAGGAAGCGGTAGTGCTCAGTGGGACCACCTCATCATTCCCCGCCGAACGCTTGGGTTACGTCAGCGCAGGCGCGCTGAGCGCTAGCAAAGGGGTATGGTCCGGGCCAGCTCGAACGGGCCAAAACGGAAAGACCGCTTCCATAGTAAGCTTTCTCGTCCGAAGTAGCGTGGCACGGAAGTTGCCATTAATTGCAAGGTACGCAGAGTCGCCTTGAATGCTGAATGAAAAACAGAATACGCTAATTCCGCCTATTCTGAATCGTCCTAGCGCAATGGGCGACCTGCATATGGACCTAACGAGCGGAACGCTTGGACACAACGGAGTATACGCACGTGGAGGAGGTGCTGCTTGGAGAGGAATGTTTCCGTCGCGGAGAGGAGCGACGGCACGCGTATGGGCTCACCGGAGGACAGTGGCTGATGCGCTGGAGAGAAGATGAGAGAAATTTAAACCGTTTGCAGGCCGAGAAGCAGAAGAAGAAAAACCAGCTTCCGCCGGCTCCTATGGGAGCGGCGCAGGCGCGGACGACGAACCGTTCCGCCGGGAGAAAAGTGGTGATTGACCTTTCCTCCTTTAGGGACACCATGCCTACGCGTGAGGCGGTGCCCCTGCTCGCCCTCTTCCATCACAGCGCTTCGGTCTTTGACGCATTCCGCAAACTCTGCAGAGACCACCGCTCGAATAAATAAACTCCTGGCATGCAAGGCAGAAAGTATCGAACGGAAAATGGATGTCGAAGGCGAAAGTGGCCGCATTCGCCTCCTTGAAGGCAATTCTCGCCCTGTCCTGGTTGCGTTGCTTCGGTATTGGCTAATTGAAAATGGTCCTTTTCCCAAATGTGGACCCTTTTTACGCCCCCAACGTCTTGGCGCTTTCGGGGACCATGCGGTACGCACGTTCACGTGATGAGCGGTTGAAGAATGGGACGTCTGGGTAAGCGGCCGCTCGAAAGTTCATTGAAGCGCTGCCAGTCAAAGGGAAAATCTTTTTCCTTAATGAACACGGCGTTTCGCGCGCCTTAATTGTACAATCTAATTAATTTCTGTTGTTAACTTCGTCTTGGCAGGCGAGATCATCGAGCCTAAAGTGATTTACCCGCCTTGCTGAATGGCTCTGATAGTTTCGCCTCGAAGATGGCGTAATGCTTAGTCGCATGGGCGCTAGGACGTCCGAGGGATCAAGGAAGAATGGGTGAGCAGCATCACTATGAAGGTTCGCTTCCCACCACGCTTGCCAAAGTTTGCTCAAAGGGGGCCTTGCAACTTTGCTACTGCCATCCGTCCAACCGGGTGCGCGCGGCGAGGCTTCCAAACCTGGTCGTTATGGAGACATGGGGATGGCACCCTTCGTGAGCTTCGAAACCTTATTACGAAAGGACGTAATCCAGAATTTTACGGTGGATATTCCAAAGAGCCGAAATCCCGGCGAACAAACTGAAAGCCCTGCACTCTCAGGCGCGGAAGGGGCAGCGCCTTCGGGAAGCCTGTTTGGGCGGAACACCCTTCGGTCCTTTGTAACTTCGAGCAACAGCCTTCCCAAAGGCGCGACAAGAATAGGCACTTTGCCTTGGCCCCCCAAACGTTCGGCACGACGCGCGCAGCCTTCGCAGTCCGTATTAAAGAGCTCGCGGTCGTCGGCCGCTCAGGATACCTTTGCCCTATTGGCAGTAGTGGGACCGGCCGGTGAAGTTATTTGCATAAGTATACTGTATCTGCTCGCTCACGAGCTCGGCGCGCCCACCGGCATTCGGAAGAGGAAATCGTTAGTGGTCATCGAATGGGCGCCAAACGAAAACTATCCACCAGCGTCGTGCGGCAACGTCGGGGCTGAACAGCTGGCAAACGCAGCCGCCAAGGAGCTGACCCAAGCCGCATCCGCTTCCAAAGAGTAAATCAAACTCGGCGCGGGTTGCTTGTGTCAGATCGATTTACATATGCAGATTAATGGGCTTCGTCGTCCGTTCGATGGGAAATTTATCGCGCGCCACCCCGGAGGAGCTGTCCGGGGTGACCTGATTGATGCCGCAACGAACAATAGTTCCAAGTGAACTGTGAATGTTTTGCCGGATGAAACTTTGTTTTGCGTATTTTCCGCTATTAATAACGCGAAGACGCGGTAGTGGGCTTGGCGAGACGAAGGTTAACGAACACGCTGCTTTGGACGCAAAGTAGAATTGTCCGAGCGCCAAACTGTTGGCGTAGAGCGCCATACAGGGCAAGGGATGATTTCCAACCATCCCTTGCCCTGTATGGCGCCCTATATATATATGAAGTTGACTTTTCACGGATTTCTCCCGTTTTGTTTCTTGTACGTTGAAAGGTCTATACGTAAATTGGCACGGTCTCCCTACCAACGGATGGACGAGAGTGGTCATAAGAGGACGGTCAGAAAATGTACAGCTTTTCTCTCGAATATTTCGGAAGGCTCGAATTCCGTCTTCAGCGAGCAAGAGCAACTTTTTACTCCGTTGTCGGGTTAAATACGAGTCAGAGATAAAGGGGGAAGAAATAAAGGTCAGGTCGGTAAGATGGAACATCTGGTTTTATTTATAACAGCATTCCAAACTTCGCTGACCTATACGCCCTTGTCGTGGTTGATGCAACGATTGGGTCTTATGTAAAAGGATTCTTTGATCCGCCGCAGGTGGAAACGCTCTTCGTGGCAGAGAATACGTGCTTGTAGGTCGAGTGAGCATGTGGAACCATGCTCAACAACCGCGGAAGCCTTTATTGCCTCATCCATGATCTTGGCTGGATCGCGGGTTTGGGGTCGTCCACGGCGTTGCGCTAGTAACCCATTCAGTCTTCGTTTCACCGTCTTGTATCAGGCCAGCGCAGCCGTGTGTTTATGAAATCTATCAAGTAAAGGTTTGCCCGTTTCTCGTATGTAGGAGGCGTGGCAACCACACTTGATTTCATAAACGACGCCTGGTCTCCTATCCAGTGGAACCTTGATCTTGTCACTTCTCAACAGGGAACGGAGATTACCGGAACTTTTAAATCGAACATTAAAGTTTTCAAAAGATATGTAGACGACATTTTTGCAGTAATCAAAACAGGTAATGAAGAACCCTTTCTGGAACACGTGAATTCCCTCTTTCCTAGCAACATTAAACTAACCATAGAAAAGGAGTGCAACAGTAGGTTACCGTTCTTAGACGTGCTGGTTATCAAAAAAGGTAATAAAATTAACACGACCGTTTATAGAAAACCAACAAACTCCGACCGGTTATTACATTTCTATTCCCTCGATCCTATTGCAGTTAAGCGTTGCATAGTAATCGGTATGGTAAACCGCGCACTTGAGGTACCGACCCGGAGTATCTAAATTCCGAATCAAAATGCATTTCCACCACTTTAATTTCCAATGGGTATCTTAAGCACTTTCTTAACTCTATTGTACAACGTAGGTTACATAAAACATCGATAAACCCACCGGTGTCCACTTCATTTCCTCACCCTGTTCTATACGTTCCATACTATAATGGTATAGGGGAGCGCCTTAAACGTCCGGGCCACTCTTTAAACTTTCATGTTCGATTTAAAAGTTCCGGTAATCTCCGTTCCCTGTTGAGAAGTGACAAGATCAAGGTTCCACTGGATAGGAGACCGGGCGTCGTTTATGAAATCAAGTGTGGTTGCCACGCCTCCTACATACGAGAAACGGGCAAACCTTTACTTGATAGATTTCATAAACACACGGCTGCGCTGGCCTGATACAAGACGGTGAAACGAAGACTGAATGGGTTACCAGCGCAACGCCGTGGACGACCCCAAACCCGCGATCCAACCAAGATCATGGATGAGGCAATAAAGGCTTCCGCGGTTAAGTATGGTTCCACATACTCACTCGACCTACAACCGCGTATTCTCTGCCACGAAGAACGTTTTCACCTGAGGCGGATCAAAGAAGCCTTTTACATTAGACACAACAGCTGCTTCAATCGTGACAAGGGTGTACATGTCAGCGAAGTTTGGAATGCCATTATAAATAAAACCAGATGTTGCATCTTACCGAGCTGACTTGTATTTCCTTCCCCCTTTGTCTCTGACTCGTATTTAACTTGGCAACGGAGTAAAAACTTTCTCTTGCTCGCTGATGACGGAACTCGAGCGTTCCGAAATATTCGAGAGAAAGCCGTACGTCGTTTTCTGACCGTGTCCTCTTATAACCACTCTTATTCATCTGTTGGTAGGGAGACCGTGTCAGTTTATTTATAGATCCTTCAACGTACAGGAAACAAAACTGGGAAAATCCGTGAAAAAACAACTTCATGAAAACCTACGCCCCGTTAAAAGACATCCTGTCTTTCGATGATATATATATATATAGGAACTGTCCTTCTGGAACGGATTCTAGCTCATCGATGTGGTGTATTAATTGCATGAATGATTCCAAAAAATGAACCTAATCAGTGTTACTGGTAACATTTTTTGGAATCATTCAATTATTACACCACATCAGCGAGGTAGAATCCGCTCCGGATGGACACTTCCATCATGCATGAGCCCGTTACAAGTAATCCCATTTTCAATATATATATATATATAGTCGGCTATCGTATAACGCAACTTAGCTCATGTGCAATTTTGGCTCTAATCTTTTAAACAGATACGTGGGAAATACTGAATCCGTTCAATCAGTACTAATTTGTGATCAAAGCAAGCACCTGCAATATATAGGCTTAATTCATCTGACTTGACGTCAGCTCACCAAAATCAAGAGACACGGTGATGACAGAAATTATGCGGAAACTCTAGTGCTTTCAATGTAAAGTCTCTTACCTATTTCCCATAATTATTAATCTTGTTCCTTTTATATAATGTAATAAAGAATGGAGGGATGCCGTGAGGGAACAAAAGTGTGCTAAGTCACCTCAAGTGCAAAAAGGAATTTCTGGAAGAGACAGGCGAAGATAGTTATAAGCTAAGATTAATAAAATTTTCCCTTAACTGTTCACTCATTTCGTTCAGCATAAGGAATGAACGTACTCCAGCGTTATACAGGAAAACATGCAATTATTTCAATGAGTTTCAAAGTTAGAAATAAAGCAGGTCACCGGCGTAGCCAGCCAGGGGGAATGGTCGCACCACTACATGCCTCACTGAGCAGTTGACAAGAAAATCCGCTGGTGAAGAGTCTGGTCAGACCTGAGACCTCCAGACGGTATGTTTGTACACATCACAAAAAGATATAATTCTCGTTGGGAAAATTTCCATGGAAAACTAAAGGAAATTATGCATATGATACTGCATGTGTTTATGTATATCGTGTCGGCACGGTGACCTCGCATGCGCATACCAGCGGTGGCAAGAAGACCGTTGCTTCCTACTTTCTTAAAGCCTTTCAAAATTGATGAACGCTGAGCAATATCCACGGTACATTAAGTGGCTCTCATCTGCATTGCTCCACAGAACAACTGACCATGCCAACTTAGGCAAAAACGGGTACACGTTAGTAAAAAAGGAAAAGTGTGTCCCCACTGCGGAACAGCCTTGAGACACTGCCAGAAGAAGCCGACCGGAACCGAACGCGCGGATGGTGAATGAAAAACGAAGGAATCTTCCAGCGCAAAGCTTTGAAAGGCCAGTAACCGTAGCCTTTGTCTACGTATGGACGAATCGGCATTCCGCTATGAAATTCCGGTGGCGAAATGAATAATGCAATAGGTTAACGGAAGTGTGCACCTGCTAGTTTTGAAACACGCAAGGTCCGCCGTTTGCGACACTTCATTGAAAAAGGTCAATCTGCGCTTTTCGCCTTAATTTGTCAATTTCCCTGAGAGAGCATCACGAGTATGTTGTACGCTGCATGGCGCACTGCGATTCTGATGTATTGCCGCGACATTGGGCATACGAGACTACGATCCTTATCTTGACTTTCCCAATTTAGGAAACAATGCCAAACTCTTGGTGGCCGCTCAAGGAAACGTCAGCAAATATAAGGTTCATAACAGGATTTATTCTCATTTTCCTCTTGAAATTTGCGGTGTACTTATCCTGTTGAGTTTTTTACTCGACAACTCGAATAATAATGACGTAGTTTTCAGAGCTACCCCGCTCCGTCTTCAGCATTTTGCTGTATTGTGGTTGCGCTGTGGTCCTGTTCAGATCTTCCGACCTTGCAGCACTTTGTTCTTCGGATTAAACTCGCCCATATATCACTTGAAAGTATTCCTTTGTCCCTGTTTAAACAGCTGTTATGCTTTATGTATAATGCTTCTTTGATTTTTCTGCGTCTATGATGGTTCTCTTTGCATAGCCGATTTGGATTGAAATGTCCTTTGCATTTGGCAGTACCTTCTACTGCCGAATTTTGAATTAACTTCTCCAACATTTCAATGCAATACGGCTATGCAAAGAGAATCATCATAGATGCAGAAAAATCAAAGAAGCATTATACATAAAGCATAACAGTTGTTTAAACAAAGACAAAGGAATACTTGCAAGTGATATATGGTCGAGCTTAATCTGAAGAACAAAGTGCTGCAAGGTCGGAAGGTCTGAACAGGACCACAACGCAACCACAATACAGCAAAATGCTGAAGACGGAGCGGGGTAGCTCTGAAAACTGCGTCATTATTATTCGAGTTGTCGAGTAAAAAACTCTACAGGATATATACACCGTAAATTTCAAGAGGAAAATCAAGGCAGCGTCACTGGAATCAGCAGTTAATACTTACGATATTGAAACTGAGTCGCTATTTCGGGCGAACACGGTGGGTGCCTATTGGACGCGGGCGACTGTTCGCTGAATAGTGGAATGTATGAGCGGCGGCGCTCCACTTGGCGGTCACGTCCTTACACAGCTTGGCAAGTTACTTCGGTATCTGATCGCGCACTGCCACGCTGGAAGGCAAATGCTTGCGCTGGGTGCCAACCGGGACAGCATTAGAAGAGCAGTTGGTTGAACAATCGTTCACCTTGTTCTTTGGAATGCTAAAAAATGTGAGCGTCCATAGTTCCTAAGGAACTTGACTAAATGGAATAGCTGGACTTTTATTCCCACTTGGCCGGAAGTACAGCGAAACGAAATAGCCTAAGCAGCAGCAGGAGCACGTCGCATGGCGCTGCGACGCTGCCAGAACATAATTCTAGTATTTGCTGTTTAAAAATGTGAATTAATTAGTGTCACTGCTTGCTTGGCGCCCATCGCCCACGTTCGCATAAGTGAATGGTGGAATACGCGCAAGTGAATACGCTGGCATGATGTATTCATTTTCATAAATCATGATCAAGCCTAGTTCGACCTTGTAACATTTCGCAAGCGACCAATATTTCCAAATTTCCCGTGATTCGCAAGTGCCATCAGAGCGGTACAACCTCGCCATCGAAGTAGCCTGATAGTCTTCTTATCAAATGCACGCGAATTGGCGCGACGGAAATTGGAAATATGCAAGTTTAATGGAGGTGGGGTAAGATAGGGCAGCATGCCTGTTCAACATCTATATTAAAAGGTTGGTTATGGGCGGAAGAAGTTCCACGACTGAACAACTAGCTAAGGGACCACACGTATATTATGGTGCCTGTTGTACGACCATGAAATCCAATGCAACAAGTGAATGCCATTTAGCTAAGCAGAGTTTGTCCATGCGAAATGATTCATGGGGTGCAAATCAATCTTGCGAGATGATGCACAGGAACTGTGGGTCGCTTCAGAGCGCAGGGAGGCGTTAAATGGAAAAAATCCAGCCAAACTTGGAAGAGGGGCGAAATTGTCAATCATGTGTTTTCATGGTCAAGACAGCCATTCCAATGGCGACGAGCTGGTAGGTTCCTAAAGTTACCTTGCCGAACTGCCTACTGCTGCAGCAGAAACAGGAGGCAGTACATCCTTGGTGTTTATCCGCTAGCTTGGGAAGACTTAACATGTACTGCGTGCCTGGAAAATCCTTACATGGGTAACAGCCGAGCATTAACGCATGTTCAAGTTTCTACCCGGTCCTCACCGTTAGGGGAGGCGTGGGATATATGGAATATACGAGCTCTGATGACCGAGAGCTTGTGCCCTTTTCATGAAAGCTTTCCTTGGCTGCCCGCAATCGCCCTCTGATCCCGTCTTCATGTGCATCCAACTCGCCAGGCCAACGTTCGCTTGCGCGGCGGCAGCTTAGCAAATGCTTTTATGCAAATGTGAAATGCGGAATAGTATTGTTTACCGCATTTCACTCGATGCACTGTTCATAGACGAGCGAACCTCCTTGGCTGGCGTTCATCGCTTTCCTTCGCTCGCAGTGCAATTATTACTTTGCAAAGGGATGGCATGTTAAAACAGTTGACACACCAATTTATGCAAACATCACGGAAGTTGAGTTCCGCTTGCTAGTCCCAAGAATCAATAATTATGATCTGTATCATATAGTGAACTGCCTGACGGGATCAACGAAGCGATGTCGTGACAGACGAGATGAATGCTGCTTGTCGTTGCCCAAGCAACAATCGTAAGTCTATTGGCCCCTTCGTTGTGGCACAGTGCATACAAGCCAGCCAAGGTGCTTTCACCGGTCACCATATTCCGCTTGCGACCGGGGCTCAGATGTTTCCGGCCTTGCGGGCCACTGAAAATACATTGGAGTTGGCGGCGACCTTCAAGGGATGGGTCGCTTCCCGAACATACCGTAGGCTAAGTTGGAATATGCTAATTTTTGCGAAAACAGTGGGACGGACTTCAGGATTCGAACAGTGGCCGTAAACGCCTCGCCAACACCGGTGCGAAAATTTACGGAATAATGCCATGCATTCAAGCAACTTCACGCTCTCACGGACAGGGAAATTGCGCCAGCTGCCATGGGCGTCGTACGTTCGCCCGCTTTCTGTTGAGCTGAATTTTCAAAAATGATCAAAACATTGTCTCGAATGAAGCAGCGATAGTCAATACGGCCACGCTCCGGCGAGAATTCGCTTGCTTTGAGAAATAATGTTCACAGAAGTGTTTGGAGTGGGCAGACGACGGAAACTTTGCATCCGCGGAAATTGATTTGAAGTTTCGAAGAGAAATCCGGCAGGAGTCGGGTTTATCGACGAAAGAAATTTTTCCCAAAGATGGACAACTTCCATGGGAACGCGGCGACAAGCGAGCTTTCGGGGCCAACCGGCAATATTGGAATGGCAATCTGAACGGGGCAGTCCGTACGAGCAGAGACTGCGCTTGCGACGCTAGCTTTTATGGAGGCGAGCATCCAGAACGCCTACACGAATCATAACGTTTTTCATATGCTCATCCCAATTGAAACTCATGCTTTCGAATCATTATGAGCATTGCCTGCTTTGCGATCGGTATTATTAGTATTACTTTACAAGATGCTACACGTGTAGAACTGACGGATAACGAGCAGAATTACATAATGGTGCTGGAGTTTCCGATATTTACGTTCACGGCCAATAATATTGGAAACTTCAACATGCATACTCCTAGACAGAGCTCCTTTGACGTCATAAAAAAAGCTTGGAAATTACAGTGACCAGCAGGCGTTATTAATAAGATATGCCAGTTATGGATAACAAAGGTTTGCCTTTCGCAACTACGCTGAAGAGGGAACGCATTTTCGGTGTCTTAATGGAAACTTGTACTACGAAACAGACGTTTTGCAGTATCCCGTCACAGCATTGAACAAATCAGTTTCTAACTCGACGCGGTATTTAAGACTCAGCCTAACGCCTTAGGAAAAGTGGGAACGGGGCAATAGCCATTCCGCGTGATTTCGCATCAGCAGAATGGTCTAAGAATGAGATACCTTCAACTGCCGTGACAAAACGAAAAGCCTTACCGCACAATAGCCAACGCAGTCTAATTTTGCGGCAGACGCGTCAGTGAAAATCCGGGAATGCGAAATCCAGCGCCCGTCCATCGTCGCCGCACTAATATGCACAGCTTCCAATCAATGAGCCAATTCCATGCATATTTCATGCGCAATACAAACGAGCCTCATTTTTTGAGTACGTCAATTCCTGGCTGCTGACAGCCGTTGGCAGCTGCCGAAATATCCGAGCAAAGATTCTGACAGGAATTTGCCTGTTGCATTCTCGAGAGCGAAGCTGGAAAAACACTATCACTTTGTGGCCAGTGACATCTTTTGTGCCAGACGTTATTAATAGAAAGTGTAGCGGACAGCTTGTTCACCCTCCAGGACAACTGTGTGACATTTCTGTTCGACTTGGACAAATGTCATTGCTAGTAGGATGGGCAAGAGAATTTTTACCAGCAGCAACGAAAGTGCAAGGCAGATAGGGTATCCCTTTCAGGAATGCACACACACACACACATATATATATATATATATATATATAAACGGTGCCACTGTTTTGGTCCGTCAGAGGGCATACTTGCTCCAATGTCTGACTGACTGAGCGAACGAATGAACATGAACGGATGAAGGTCCGACCCGGAAGCTTTGCGTGTGCTCTTGTTCGCATCTTTCTTTTAACTATTATAAAAGACGCAAATTTCAACGGGTACTTTCCATGACAAGAAACGAAAACATATATATATATATATATATATGTATATCATTTTTTTAAATGTTGAACTATGCGTAAACCTGAAATTGAACTTACTCAACGCATTTCCGGAAAGATCAAAGCTTTAGAACTCGGCCTAACAGTCGCCGCTGTGCAATTCCCAAGAAAACTATTTCTGCAAAATGCTGGCCCAATAAAGTTAAGGTGGTATCCCGAGCACTGAAACGAATATTCAAATACGTATACCTGAGAACCTTTGTACGTCGCGGGCATACGGAATGGTCATATTGATTTCATGATTCTCAGACGTCAGACCAGTGGTGGTTAATTATGCAAACGATACTTCGATGTTTACAAGTAACGGTGGCGTCAGAACTGGAAATGGCTCACGAGGGAGCTTCGAGATAACTAATCTTACAAAGGACAGCTCATCTGCCGCAACAAGTTACACCATATATCACAAAGCGGTGCGTTTTCCTCGAATGACTTTCCTTTCGTGAGAGCACCTCCAAAGCAGACAGCTCTTCTCCATTACAAAATGGCCTCGCTTCGGTATCCACCCAATTTGTACTCCGTTCCTTTGGAGGGGGCGGCACGCTCGCTTTCGTAAATATTTCAACGGGATCCAATTGATGCGCATTTACGGTTTTGTTGGCTCATCAGCATAATTGGATGACCAAATGAATATGCAGACACCGAACCGCCTTTTTGGCCAAGGTGCTCGTGATGCATGTATTAGCAGTACGGAAACAATCCGCAGCATTGGACGTCAAATTAACGGCCGCATACAATTGACAGCGCACTTTATTAATACTTTCAAACAATGTTGTCACCATAGGCAAAGGGGAGCAGCGTCGTTACGTCAGCAATTGGCAGTAGGCATTGTGAAAAGCTGAATCCAATTTACAAGCATTGAAATCTTATGTCTGTGGAACAAAGTTTCTTGATGGAAGCAAAATGAATACTTCCTACTACATTTATCAATCGGTAAGTGAATAGGGCGGAATACATTGACAGATGTCCCACTGTCGGAGCTCTGCGAATTAGGTTCAGCTTTCCTGCATGTTCGCGCATTTATTAGTGCGCTGTTCGTCGTATCCGACGTGCATTAGCAAAGCTTTCAAGGTGGTCAGTAATGACGCCTTTTGAATGGGAAGAAAAGGGAAGACACGTTGGAGTGATGCAAAGGCAATTGGGCTTTTTAGGAACATTCGTCGAACGGTGAAGGCCTCCTTGGGAAGAACCTACTTACCACTTGAGGCATACTTGAGCACCGTTTAGCTTCAGCGTAGAACCAAACCGCTGAAACATTCCTTAGCCACGCGGCGGTGAACTTTTACAAATTCCCGTACTTCAAAGTTAGAGTTTAAGCAATTGAATATTGGATTTCTCACGGGCTTCAGTTTCATATTGTGTGAAAACGGCAGAATACCCGTTCATCAATGCTTTACTTCCAATAGCGTAGCTTTCGGTTCCTCTCTTGGTCCCGTGTTCCCGTATCACAGTCACGAGTCAATTGACTCGTGACTGTGATACTCGTACGATAGGTTGTGTTTGAAAATTTGCGCTGAACACGGGACCAAGGGAGGTCCCGAAAGCTACGATATTGGAAGTAAAGCATTGATGAACGGGTATTCTAACGTTTTCATACAAAAAGTTTAAGCAATATCCAATTGGGTATTCATAATTAGAAGTGCCAACGCGGATCATTCCGCAATGGGCAATCTTGAATTCCAAAGCCAAAGGAGCGTATCCTAAGAAGTCACTGATCCTTGACGCCTGATATCACCTTCCCAGGCAGGTCAATTTGAAGAGATTCGTTAAAATGCGCAAACACTGGCGTCGTTACTTTCACGGAATTTCGTCATTCAAGTGCTGACCGGATTCCCTACAAATCCGTCAATTTAATAGGGCTAATGCTCCTCGCCAGTCCAAATTGCATTAGCATACAGTAAGGTGGCTGCATTTACGGTTTCCCCTTGGCGCCCGACCCCACCAGAAAAAATAAATGAGTGGCCCTAGAAAGATGTCGATCTGCTCACCCTTACGTACGCAGGCGGTAACCAGTTCAAGAGTCGTCGTTCTGTCTATTCGCTTCCCACTACTCTGCACTGCTCTGACTTATCTTTCACAGCCTTTCAGTCGAACGCCAACACTGCAGTACGTCTGTCAGCCTGTCATGGCAATCTCGATGCAGCCATATGCTGGCACAAGATTGCTTTCGTTGACGAATGCCCCTGTTTTATCTCGTACGAGTTATTCCTGTTTCCGCGTAGCCCACCGCCTCTCCAACTTCTGGTCTCTGACATCAAGTTGCTGGGATCAGTGAGTGCATTCGGAAGATCCTGAGCGAACTCCTTCGTAGGAGCACTGACCAGTTTCCATTGCATCGCAGGTGTACAGTAGGATCGCCTGAATTTGCCCTGCCTCACCTTTAAGTTGCCAGACAGAAATAAACAGAAACAAAAAGTCGAATAAACAAAAGAACATAAACCAGGAGAACGGATTCATTGCTTTAAAAAGTGCTAAAGTTTCATTCAAAAATAGGCAGTAATGTTTTTAAGTCGCAAAAACTGTACCTGTCGCCAGCATAACATGACATATTACTTAATACGTATACCGTAAATTCACGCTACGTACAAGGCCAAAAGCCGTTTGCCATTATCCGCGAGGCTTTCGAATCGAAGCCCTGCAGATAGAGCTGTCTTTCCTTAGTGCACGGATACAGAATCACGCGGCACCACAGATAGGGATGTTTGCACCACGCGGAAACTGTTAATGATTAGTACAGTAAGGCATGCATTGCCAATTTCATTGAAGGCTCAAGGAAGAAGCTGGGCATCATCGGGAGGAAATACATCGTGAATTTAGGAAGTTTCGCTTTTACGAGGCAGGGAGACAGAGGGGAAATGGTCCACGAAGAATACCTCATCATTAGAACCAAATTACTATTCCTAATATTTCCCTATCCTTCGGCCAGGTGTATTTTTAATGAATCACATAAACAATAAAGGATTTCAATATTCAAGAATAAAAGCTTTCAGAACTTTCTTAAGGACGTTGACTTTCCATTGAATGTCAGTAGGCCTAAATGATGGCAGTTTTAACAAGCCTAAGTAAATGAAGCTCAACAGTACGCATTAGCGTCCTTGCAAGATTAACTTAGTGCAAGAGATGCAACAATGAAGCCACGGACTTACTGCCTGGCGTACGAAGGAAGCTCAGTCAGCGTTCAGGCGAAATTGCTCTTGGTTGTTCGAAGCAGGATGCCGTACGTTTTCTAACTAGCTTTATTTGCCGCAAAGCTGTGATGGCAAGTCTCAGCCTATTGGAAATTTTTGAAGACTTGACGGTCCAGCGATCATGAACAAAAGGCGCAAAGGCCAGTGGACATTAAAGGGGGCATTCTGGTTGCCGAATATGGTCGCAGAAATCTGATTTCCATCTCAACTACCTGCCCACTTTTCAATTTCTCCGAGAAACCCAGCGATGTGCCCTATGCAGAGTGGCACATCGCTGGGTTTCTCAATGTGCGCATTCCTGAATTATGCATAACGAGCCATCGTGAGCCAAAAGAGCATGATTGATGTTGGGTCGATTCGTTATTGAATGACCTCAGTGTTGCATGACGGAGTGCACGGCTTGTTCCCGTTGTAAGTCAAAATGTGTCAGAAATTATACCGAAAACAACGCCCTACCAGCGAATGGATTAGCAGTTATTAGGAAAATGTCTCAGAACAATGTAACCTTCACATTCATACCTTGTTCCGCCTTCAGTGAATGGTAATGTTGGCGTTTATTCTGAGATTGGGTTATTTAAAGGCTGAGGACCGGATCAGGTGGTATGGTGTCACGCTATACTACACTGACATCAAGTTGATTCGCGCTGTTGTATTTATTCCGTGCCGTTCGGCCCCACAATGTCAACTTATTAATAACGGAGCCAACAGAAGCTTATAATTATTCATGGCCATCTCTTCCGGTGGCAGGAGTTGAGCAATTGAAGTGCGGTGAGATACGCCCCATACATGAGAAAATGTGCACGCTAATGCAAAGCAGCATTTGTACACCATTATCAATTTCACGCCCAGCTGCTTATACGATGGGGAGTAGAAAGGTGTGACAAATCTCCTTGGGCGTGTGAGCGTCCGCAGAATATGCAACAACGTTCACCGGATCGTAACCAGTTTTAAAATAAGGGTAACTTGAAAAGCAACTGTTTCTACAAGCCTCATACTGTCCGCCTCAGCACTGAGGGAGTTCAATTAATCGCAACCACATTTGGCCCCTTCCCATATGAATCACCCAACTTAGATTACTTGACTCCCGAAGCGTCTACTTGAATTTCTTCCGGCATCGAGCGTCCGCCATAACGGTCCCACTGTTTGAACAACAAACCAAGTTAACTTAAAGTGGCGCTTATTGATCCTCGTCGGCTGACCGGCGGTTTTCGTAATTCTGGGTGAATGCGACTAAGTGACTGTGAATGGACATCCGCCATTGAATTGTCCTGCGGGGACCGTACGACACATTCCTTATTCAGCAACTGGAGGAACACTGACCGCTGCCGCTGCCAGCTGAAATCGGCGAAAGATGACAACCACGCCATGGCAAACGACCGCTTTTACGGTGACATTAGCACCAGCTCGATTGTGCAACTTTCTGACGAAGCTTAATTGCAACTTATCGTGATCGAACGAAAATTGGAATTCAACGAAAACTCCATTGCCTCATCATGCAGGAGCGGCGGCAATGGCGAAAAAGAGGCTGCAAAATCTGAATCACCTTTTACCGGCGCAATGGAACAATTTTGAAAAGGCTAATACAAAGGGATGAGCTGTGTTTGCAGCATCGCAGTCTCTCGTGGTGATCTGGAAAGGAAATGCAATTTAGGCATACGGAAAAGAAAAGAAACGTACCCTCAAACGTAGGAAAAATTTGCACGCATAGTCTGAATGTTGTCTTTTTCTAGATATACGAAACTTATTTTTTAATTATGTACACCTTATGAATGGAGTAATACTTTCAAAAATATTCACATATGTGCATATATATATATATATATATATACAGTGGAATCTGAACGAATTGAGAAATCACGGAAAAAATTCTACCCGTTGTTGGAAGCCACGTTAATGGAGAAGATGTTTATTTCCAAACGAGATAACCGTGGCGCACGATGGTCCGGTAAAGCGTAGCTTTCGGGTCATCCTAGACCCGTCCTCAGCGCGGTCAGTGCTTTCGGCCCTCACCCACGTTTGGCTTTCAGGGAGAGTCCCTCCACTCAGCTGAGCCACAGTAGAGCCCCTCAGATCAATCTAGGCCCATCGTGGCTGGTTCCACCGTGGCCGGCCGGGTATCAGACCCGTTCCCATACCGACCATCCCCGAAGGAGGCATATATATACAGGCGGGCCTCGGTTAGTACGATTAATGCGGACCAGAACAGTTCGTACTAAACGAAAATCGTCTTAACCGAGGTGATTATAACATAGGAAGTATAGTAACAGGGACCGGCATTTCGTCAGAATCGGGCTACTTCATAGCGAAGTGAGGTAATTTCAGTGGCTATCCAAAGAGACAGTCTAACTTTTGCTGTAATATGGAAAGTACATATGGATGACGATGAAAGAATGTAGTTCTGAAACTTCTATATCCTTCGGTTTATGTTTTGCTTACAAATAGACCGCTCATTCACTTGCTGGTTATTGCACATGATTGCAAGAATGCAGAATGCTAAAAATGATTAAACGATTCTCAGAAAAACAAAGAACTTGTTTTCATGAATAAGGACTTAAGGTTACAATTTTTAATCTTTGTTACGGAAGAATTTAAATAAACTAGTCTGTACAGATTTGGCTTTCGTCTTTTCTTCATAGACATGCTTGTAAGTGAAAAAGGCATCATCTATTGCTCGTGTAACTTGCATGCTACAATGGATATTCGAGTCAATATCTATTACTTTTTCCTTCAAGGTTTCGACCATTGAAAGGATTTCTTCGAGACCTTTAAGGGGGAGCTCATCGGTTTCATTATTATCTAGCAGTTCTTCGTCTTGTGCTTCTTCTGATGCATTTTGCTGCTCTAAATTGAGGAGATCATCGTTCGACAATTCTTCCGTATGGGAGGCGAGCATCTCTTGGACGTTTGCTGCGTCTAAGTCCTCGAAGCCCAACTTCTTGGCTCCTAATTCTGCGATTTCTTCAACTACGGTCTGGACGTGCACGCAGGAATCGAGCTGCTGTCTTCTGTGGCGTGACAAAATAGAACTCCAGGCAGAGCGCATGCTGCTTTCAGGCACTTCTTGCCATGCCTGATGAACGTTGTCAATCGCATCTTTTATATTGTATTTTTTCCAAAATTCAAGCAAGGAAACAGCATTGTCGCCTGTTGTTCTCGCAAGAGCTTGTCTAAAAGTCTCTCTTAGGTAGTATGCCTTAAAAGTAGCGATAACTCCCTGGTCCATTGGCTGAAGGAGAGGAGTCGTGTTCGGAGGTATAAACGTAACTTTAACGTTCTCATTTAGTTGTCCGAGGTTAATGGGATGGCTAGGAGCATTATCCAGAAGTAACAATGCTTTAAATGGAATATTCTTTTCTTTGCAGTATACCTGAACTGCTGGGCAAAAATGTTTTAAAAACCATTCTTCAAATAATGCCTTCGTAACCCATGCCTTCTTGTTAGCTCGAAAAATCACTGGAAGCGATTCTTGACTGCATCCCTTAAGAGCGCGTGGAAAACAGGATCGGTAGACCAACATTGGTTTAACTTTGAAATCGCCTTTTATATTACCACCTAGCAATAGAGTGAAACGCTCCTTGCTGGCCTTGTACCCGGTTTGAGTTTTTTCATTCCTAGACAGGTAAGTTCGCGTGGGCAACCTCTTCCAGAAAAGACCTGTCTCATCGGCATTAAACACCTGTTCGTCAGTATAACCACCTTCTTCTATAATTCTTTTCAAAACTTCTGGGTATCGTGTTGCAGCTTCGTGGTCCGCGCTCGCAGCTTGCCCTTATATTTTGACGTTGTGCAGTTTCGTCCTTCGCCTAAATCTTTCGAACCATCCATTACTAGCCGCAAAGGCTTCTCCGCTCTCTGCATGATTGGCCTTCTCTTTTATCACTGAAAAGAGGCCAATGGCTTTGGACTGGATTGCCGCCTTGCTCAGTGGAATTCTTTTCTGGTTGCAGTCTTCAATCCATATAGACAAAAGGCTTTCCATCTCTATCATGGCTAAGCTCCTCTTTCTGGCCGTTGCTCCGAGACTGAAAAAACTGGACACTGCTCTGCTTCTCTCTTTCAGCACAGCTTTTTGCTTTATAATTTTTCTTATTGTGGCTTCATGAAGCTTAACGTCACTACTTATTTTGGAGTTGCTTTGATCATCTGCATGCCTCCTGATCACATCAATCTTTTGCTCTAAAGTGATCACTTTTCTTTTCTTTTTGCTCGAATGATCAAGTACGTTCTTCCGCTTTTCTAATTTTCGTTCCATCTGATTGCTAGAAGTAACGCTGCAGGAAGCTGATTGCCTTAAAAGTACGACTGCCACTACAGTATAAAAAATGGTTCAAACAAAATCTGCCCATGGGCTGAACAAATTCTAATCAATTCTGAAACGCACGAAAATGCAGCCTTACTTCACACCCTGAAATCGCTATAACCGCCAGCAAACGCGAAAACACCTACCTCCGTAGGACACTAAAAAAGATGGCACTTCTTTCTTCCAAACTGTCTGCAGTAGTGAATAATCCTGATCTAAAGATCGTACTAAGCGAAAATCACACAGTACTAAGTGAGGCTAGGTATCAGTTTTATTTGTCGTACTAAGCGAATTCGTCCTAACCGAGGTCGTACTAAACGGGGCCCGCCTGTACATACAGTAGAACAGTATAGAACATATATACAGTAGAACCTCTATAAGTTGACCACTCAAGGGCGGTAAGAAATTGGTCAACTTATAGAGGTGGTCAACATATAGAGGTAACTCTCCTATGCTTCACAATGGCGGGTGGGCCAAACAAACCACAAAAGTGCGGTCAACATATGGAGGTGGTCAACTTATAGAGGTGGTCAACTTTAGAGGTTCCACTGTATATAGTGGAACCTCCAAGGTTGACCACCTCTAGATGTTAACCACCATCTATATGTTGACCGCACGTTTTTAGTTTGTTGCCCCGCTATTATGAAGCATAGGACAGCTACCTCTATATGTTGACTACCTCCAAAAGTTGTACCTTGACCACGATAGCTGAAACACTGCCTATCACCTATCAATTACTATATGTTTTGACCTCCTTAAGTTGACGAGCAAAATGCCGTCAACATTGCAAACTGAAGTTTGCACGTGTATCAGCAGCAAATTGTGAAGTCAAAGCGTTTAAGATGCATTACCGGGAGCAGCTTTTGGACTGGGTCGCTTCCAAAACTCAAAGGGCTAACCTGGTTACTGACGCATCTGCATTCGTTGGATCAGTTAACGCTCTGCATTCTGTTCTCTGCATCAGTTTTGCGTGGAACAAAGTACAGCCAGAAAGAACAACGAAATGCTTCCAAAAAGCTGGATTTGTTATAAGTCGAGAAATAATCATTATGGCCTCATCAGACAGTGTACCCAATACGGGAATATTTCCAGGAGTCGACTTCGAAGCATCCGTTACAATGGATGATGAATTGGTGACTTGCAAAGAACCTGATGCAGAATCTATTTTTCAAGCAGTACTATCCGACGTGCGCGAAATGCATGTCGGCTGATGATTTTAACGAAGAAAGCGATAGCGATACAGAAGTCGAAAAGACACCAACAGCCGATGACGTTCGCCATTCACAACATCAACTGAAGTTATTTGCTGCTGAAAAGTGCCCCGATATGTTTAATGCAATAGTCAACGCTGACTTTGCTTTCGCCACTTATGTCTGCACAATGAAAGCAAAGCAAACAACGATAGACTATTTCTTTAGATGCGCAACTATAGGGCCATAAAAGGCACTGATTGTAATGCTCTTTTACCACTATTTTATTTTCATTGTCTTAATGCTAATTCAGTTTTTGTTCTTTTACTTTCGCAATGCTTCTTCATATAGATTACTACGTTCCTTCTTCAGTAGGGTGCTTGGAAGGAGTTATGGCGTGTTTACGACTGAATTCAAGGGGAACCTCTGTATGTTGACCACCTCTAGAAGTTGACCTGCCGTTGCCAAGTCCAACTGGACCCTGGATCGGCCTGGACTTGGCAATGGCAGAAGAGGGCAGAAACATCGGAAAGGGAAAATGGAAGAAAGAAGGCTACCATCAGGAAAGCACTTAAAAAGCCGCAGTTTAAAGAGACTACAGACGAGTTCGGGAAGCTACTGCCGTTGCCTCAATTTTCATTTGGTGTTGTAACACTGTCCCGGTCGATCGGTTAGGACGCTTGCTCCTCTGGTTGACTGACTGGGCGGATGGCAGTCGTTTGACGGGTCGAAGGATAGACCTGATGGCTGACGTCACCAGCCCGGATGGTCGAATGGAGGAGCCTGCAGGACCGTCGGCTGATTGGGAAGTTGACAAAATTAGTTGCACTGAAGACGGACCCAGTGTTTCCCAAGGGGGGCGCTAGCGCCCCCCTGTGGGCGCTGGAAAGTCTTTGGGGGGCGCTGGAGCCGAAAGGGGCACTTGGGGGGCGCTGGTAAGCCTGGGGGCGCTAGCGCCCCCCTGCAGAGCTAAGGGGATGCCAAATAATTCTGCTGAGTAAAGTGCATGTTTGACGTTGGATGGTGGTGAAGGTGAAGTCATGGTGAAGCGACTCTAGATAGTCACTTCACCAAGACTTCATCGAACGGTTCCAGGATATCCTTTCTCTGGAGGTCCCAGATTGGGTCATAAACCCTTTCTCTGCGGTTGAGAATGCAGGACTACAACTGCAGGAAGAGTTGCTAGAGCTGCAGGCCAATGAAGAGCTCAAGTCAAAATTTAAACTTGGATACAGAACCTTCTGGCTGCAACGCGATATCTCACGCTTCTACCCAAGATTGTAGTCTGTAGTGAGGAAGCTACTTATTTCATTTCCTTCTTCGTATCTAGTTGAGCGTGGATTTAACGTCGTTGCGGACTTGCTAACGAAGAAGAGAAGCAAACTGCAAATTGTAAATCGGGGCGACCTGAGACTCCGTCTAACCAGCATAGAGCCGAACATTGAAAAGCTGCTCTCGCTGCGTGGTTTCCAAGTCTGACAATGAAGTTCGCTCGCTCTATTACACTTGTGACTACAGGAAGTAAATTCATTAGCGTTATGTACCACATTTTTTCGGCTAAGAATATTGCGTGGGCGTTCAACTTGCTCTGGCAAACCATGCTCCCGTCTAGGGGGGCGCTGGAGAAATTGGTGGTCCAAAAGGGGGCGCTGGCGAGGAAGCCGGTGGGAAACACTGACCTAGGGGATGGTCCGAAATCCTCGCGTAGTGATACATTTTGATAATAAAACGTCTTGCTCAACGGAGAAAACCCGTGAAGAAATTTGTTCGCATATTTGCACCAACCCCGTTAAAACAGATAAAAATTATATATATATATATATATATATATATATATATATATATGTATTCACTAATACGGTGTGCAACTGACAAAAGTAGCACTGATAACAGATCAAAGTTTGATATCAATACTTCGCTCTTTGTTGGCTTTGCATCAGTAGAAGGTGCGACACAAGGAAGGGGAAAATGTCCGTGAGCAAAATTAAAAACTTTATTGCATATATATATATATATATATATATATATATACGGCAGACCCAACGGAAGAAGTGAGAAAATGCCTGTCTGCTCTCCTTACTACCTTCTCTAAGGAGACCGGGGACATAGAGGTCAGCAAAATATGACAACACATATATTATACCACCAACACCAGGTGTCCTGAGCTCTATTGATTCCCAAAAATCCACAAAGATCAAGTGCCTCTAACGTCGGTGATATCGAGCTACAACAGCGTTCCATATAGGTTATGCTCATATCTCAAAACAATACTCAAGCCTTTAACGGGAAGGAGGCCGTCCTTTGTCAAAAACAGCTAAGACTTCTGCAATGAGATAAGACAAGCATGCATAGCCTCCACTGACATCATGGTGAGCTATGACGTGAAAGATCTCTTCACCAGTATTCCTATAAAGTACACACCGGGAATCTTGGAAGGCTTTCTCAATGCAGACAGTTCCCTTGCCCAAAGGACGAAACTAATCCCGTTCCATATCACAAAGTTGGCTTCGTTTTGCGTGAACGAAGGGAATTACTTCATGTTTCAAAATAGATTCTTTTCACAAAGCAACGGAGCTCCAATGGGTAGTCCACTCTCTCCCATTCTCGCTGAAATCTTTATGGAGCATTTCGAGGAGAAAGCTTTTATCAACGACAGCTCCTCACAAACCCCGTTGTTCTTTAAGAGGTACGTAGACGACATCTTTGCCATCATGAGTCGTGGGGAAGAAGAACTATTTCTTGAACACCTAAACAATCTATTCCCTCAATGCATCTCACTAACTATAGAGAAAGAAGCTCATCACAAATTGCCTTACCTGGACGCGCTAGTTATCAGATGCGCAGATAAGCTTAAGACCACAGTCTACAGAAAACCCACTCATTCTGACCGCTATCTTCACTACTCTTCCTACCACCCCCGTTCAGTTATGACTGGTATTATCAACGTGATGGTGGATAGAGCATTGGCTATCTGTGACATTGAGTTTCTTGAGCTAGAGATACGGCACATCAAAAGAACGCTATTGAGCAATGGATATCCTACAAGGTTGGTTTCATCCGCCAAAGAACGTAGGATAAATATGCCAAGACTCAGCCACCCAAAGGAAGCAAGACTAACAGTGATTCTACTTTATTACAAAGCAATTGGAGAGAAGATCCTACGATTCGGTAGAACACTAAACTTCCGGGTGTTTTTCAAAACCTCTGCGTCCCTACGAAGCATTTTGAGACGGGATAAGGCACATGTCCCTCCGGATGAGAGGCCTGGCGTCATCTATGAAATTAAATGTAGTTGCAACGCCTCCTACATTGGAGAAACGGGCAACACTTTGTTTCACAAATTCAAAGAACATCTAGCTGGCGTGACCGGTTACAAGAACGCTGTTGAAATACTCAATGGGACACAACAAAGACGCCATGGTCGTCCACAGATAAAAGACCCGAGAAAGATCATGGAAGAAACTGTGAAAGGTTCCGCGATCGTCGAACGTTCCTCTCAATGTTCGTACGACGTACAAACGATAATTATCTCTCGCGAGAGCCTGTTTCACGTTCGATAGATTAAAGAATTCCTATACATAAGACATAATCCCTGCTCCATCAATAGGGACAAAGGCGCTGAGGTCAGTGACGTATGGGGCAATCTGATCAATAGAACCGGCTGCTGCAAAACATCCGCTTGACCCCCCCCCTGCCAAATGCTATTTATATGTGCCATGCTTGTTCTCCATCCTCTTTACACCTACGCTGACGACGGAACACGACAGTTCCGAAAGCTCCGATCCAACATTAGCCTTTTCAAACGGGCATTGCCATACAAATTCATATGATATATATATATATATATATATATGGTGATGTATTTTCACAGATTCTTCCCGCCGTTTCTTCTCTCAACTGACCTTACTGCCGCAAAGCTGCGACAGCAAGTCTCAGCCTATTGGAAATTTTTGAAGACTTGACGGTCAGCGGCCATGAAGAAAAGGTGCGAAGGCCAGTGGACATCAGAGGGGACGTTCTGGTTGCGAAATATGGTCGCAGAAACCTGATTTCCGTCTCAACTTCCTGCTCTCTTCCAGCTCGAGAAGCTGTACTGCTCGCAAAAGTTGGAGTTTAAACGAGCCTGTCAAAATGGCTGAGCAAGTAATACTAATAACGACAATAATATGGTTAAAATTGTTGTAAATCTTAGTTCAGAAAGCTTAAACTACGCCGATAAAATCGTCTTATCAAAAGGGTTAAATTTCGTACCGACACCAAAAAATCCTTCAATGCTAGATATCAGTTCCTCATTTAACTTAGCCCATTCTAATGTTGAACCCCAAAAAGCAGTGGCAATCAAGGGTTCAGTATCGAGTCTACTGTTGCACATACCCACCGGCACCCCCTAATCTCACCCAGTATGAGCGTAACGCTCTTAAAGATCTTAAATCTCATAAGGACATATTAATTATCAAAGTTGATAAAGGTGATATGGTCGTGGCTTTAGACCAATGTGCTTACGTAGAAACATAAACGAGATCTGAAATAACAACGTTTATTGTTCCATCACGCACGATCCCACAATAATTCTCAAAAGAAAACTGCTAGATTTGTTGGATTGGGTCGTGAAAGAAACACAATACACGGTACTTACAAAACTAAATAAACTGCTTCATGACACGTGAAATCGTAAATGCCAGAACTGTACGGGCTCCCCAAAATTCATAGACCATGGGTCCCTCTCAGACCGGTATTTTTTAGCACTAACAGCCTAACGTCCAGACTTTGCAGTTAAAGAATATTATAAAATCACTAATGCGAAATCGAGAATCGCATGTTAAAAACGACAAGCAATTCGCTAACGAAATAAAAACTGTAAAGTTACACAACATTGGTGTTTTGGTTACTTATGTTGGTAAGGACCCCTTTACATGTATACCGGTCACATATACAATTGATATTCTCAAAGATATATTGGAATCAGATAGTACTTTATATCAACGAACAAAATTAAACCCCTTTCATGTTACTAAACTTGTTTTGCACGCAGGAAGGAAACCACTTCAGGTTCCAGGATAGGTACATCACACAAAAGGACAGGGCTCCCATGGGTAGCCCACTCTCGCCCATTCTCGCCGAAATAATCTTCATGGAACAGCTCGAATAGAAAGAAGGATTTCAGTACGTGGGTGAACGGGTCAGCACCGTCCTTTTTCAAAAGATATGCAGATGACATATTTGCAATAGTTAAAACAGGCAGTGAAGAGCTCTTCCTGTAACACCTAAACTCCCTCTTTCCTAGTAACATTAAACTAACCATGGAAAAGGTGTGTGACAGTAAGGTCCCTTTCTTAGATGTTCAAGATGTTTAAAAAGGTAACACGATTAACACGACCGTATATAGAAAACCGACCAACTCAGACCGGCTATTGCATTTCTCTTCCCATCATCCTATTGCAGTTAAACCTTGTACAGCAATCGGTATGGTAAACGGCGCACTTGCGGTATGTGACCCGGGGTATCTGAATTCCGAATTAAAATACATTTCCACCACTTTAATTTCCAATGGGTATCCTAAACACTTTGTTAACTCTACTATACAACGTAGGTTACATAAAACATCGATAAATCCACCGGTGTCCACATCATTACCTAACCCAGTTTCATAAGTCCCGTACTATAATGGTTAAGGAAAACGCCTTAAACGTCTGGGCGGCGCTTAATACTTTAATGGGTACTCTCTAATCTCAACCCTCCTGTGGCGCCACCGTCGCCATGGTATTTCCAGCGTAAATTATAATAGAAAAGACTTAGCCACCAAACGGCCGAAAAGTGAAAAATAGCTTACTTTTGCGCCCGCTTGAACGACACCCGCGAAACGCAGTTCTCGTACGAAGACAGTCGTTATTCTTAATACAACTGTACAAATAGTTGTCCTTTACGATCGTTCACGCATCTCTTTCCCACGGAACCTGTAAAAATGAGGGAATAGTTATGTTGCGCAACTGCAACGAATGCATCCCTCCACGCTATCCAGCGGGGCGGGTACAGCTCCGAAATGGTGCAGAGGGTGCTGTCGAACGGTTGTTCGTCTCGGCTGTCGTCGGCGATAGATGAAACTCGCTTAACTACGAGTCCACCAGCGTGTGCTGTGTACCGCGACGGGCCTTGTTCCCCTGCTTGGCGTGGGACCAGAGGGATTCCACCGTCTGCGTATGAGCACCACTCACTCGATCAACAAAGCTGCTCGAGTGATTCACAGCAAGTGCGTGTAGTGCTCATCCGACATATGGCAATGTCCATGCCATTCATGCGTGAATACAGTCGATCCGGCAGCTACGTTCTCTTTGATGACAGAGATGAGCGTAGCGGCGGACAGATCTGCAACACGGGCAAGGAAACAATGGCCCGTCTCTTGGCACACACCATTGACGACCCATGCCCGGAGAAGCACCCGGCCCCTGTTGTACTTACGCTTTGAAAACAACCTTTCATTCACTCCAACCGTAAGGCCGGGCCCTCCCACAAGCACCGGGTTCTTCAACGGCCATTTCTCCGCGACACGCCTCATCGCTGCATTTAGTCTGACGGCCGACATGTCGAACGATCCCCTGCAGAACGGCAGGGTCGTCCACTTCTCTGCCCAGGCACGAATGAACAGGAGCATGGTCCTTATGGACTGTTCACACCCTAAGCACCAATACAATGAGCAAGAAACTATTCGCCAACTCATTACTACCATGGAACCATGTTTTCGCTGACAACTCTTTACGGCACTCCTTCCGCCCGCACCGCCACCGCCCATCATCACGGTCTTCTCTGGACCGCAGGACCATGTTTCTTCCACACCGTGGGCAGATCCATTGTGTATTATGCCCCTTGCTTGCATGAACTGCACAGCAGCCCTTTCATCGTTCACAAATCTCCCACGGAGCTGGGTGAAATTCAACCGCATTGTACTACTCATCCTCGCAAAATGAAACATCTTTCTCTTCAAACGTAATCATCTTTGCGTCGCCAGCTACTCACAGTTTCCTTGGTCCCGTGACGTACCCCTGCTTGTCAGCATTTAACCGTCATTAATCAGCTGTCATTAGTCTCAAACGCTCGGCACACCCACATTCCTCGTATTGTTCTGTTCCCTGCATACACTAAATTCCAGTTGCCCCAACTGAGCTGCTTGCCTGGAGGTCAAGGAAACTATTCATCAATATGGCAACACAGATACAATTTCATCAGAACTTTCTGCAGTCATGCTGCTCGCACATTGTCATTTCGAATTCCATCAGCCGAGGCACCGTTCCCGTGAATTTATCACCAACCGTTTGACCTTCTGTTCTGCTCACTGCATGCATTAGCTTCCAGGTGCCCCAACTGTGCCGCTTGCTTGGAGGTTCAGGAAACTATTCATCATTATGGCAACACAATAGTTCCAATTTTATCTTAACTTTCCCCTGTCAAGCAATCGGACATGGTGTTTCGAATGCCTTCAGCAGAGGAAGCGCTCCCACAAATTCGTTATTCACCCCCACTTGTGCCTTCTGTTCTGATGATTGAAGGCACTAACCTCTAGCTGTCCCAACAGTGCTGCTTCCTTGGAGGTCCAGCAAAACATTCATCTTTACGGCAATGCGATAGTTCCAATTTTATCATAACTTTCCCCTGTCAAGCAATCGCACATGGTCATTCGAATTCCTTCAGCAGAGGAACCGCTCCCACAAATTCATTACCCCTCGCTTGCGCCTCCTGTTCTGACTGCAGGCACAAACCTCTAGCTTCCCAAACTGTGCTGCTTCCCTTCCTGAGGTTGAGCAAGACATTCAACTTTACGGAAATGCGATAGTTCCAATTTCATCCTAACTTTCTGCCCTTACATAAACCTGGGCCATAAAATGAGGATCATATCTCCATTTTAGATTACGAAAGCAACGCGACCTTAGGCATCGTTTTCTCCCCTTACCTAAGCCTAGGCCATAAAATGATGATCATGTCTCCCCTTTAGATTACGAAAGCAACACGATCACAGGCATCGTTTTTTGCCCATACCTAACCTTAACCCAACAAACACCTAATCGTTTTCTGCCTTTCAGCCTGCGCAGATTATTTAAGTTTTATCACCGTCTACTTCTGTACCGAATGTCCACTCTTCCATCCAAATCAACAATTTCCACATTTTCTCCCACTTCTACATCCGCACTTTCAATTTTCCACAACTTTGCTCCATGCAACATTGTACCCAATCATCATTAATATAGCACATCAGAAGTCGACGAATCAACTAAAGCGACAGTAGCGCCGCCGGGGGGGGGGCTGAGATTAGAGAGGGCCCTTTAATGTTCGATTTAAAAATTTCTGGTAATCTCCGTTCGCTGTTGAGAAGTGACAAGACTAAAGTTCCATTGGGCAAGAGACCGGGCGATGCTTATGAAATCAAATGCCGTTGCCACGCCTCCTTTATAGGAGAAACGGGCAAACCTTTACTTAACAGATTTCATGAATACACGGCTGCGCTGGCCTGAGACAAGACGGTGAAACGAAGACTGAATGGGTTACCAGCGCAACGCCGTGGACGACCCCAAACCCGCGATCCAACAAAGATCATGGATGAGGCACTAAAGGCTTCCGCGGTTGTTAAGAAAGGCTCCACATGCTCATTCGACCTTCAGCCGCGGATTGTCTGCCGTGAAGAACGTTTCCACCTGCGACGGATCAAAGAAGCCTTATACATTAGACATAATCCATCCTTGAACCGCGACAAAGGTGTACAGGTCAGCGAAGTTTGGAATGCTATTGCAAATAAAACCAGGCGCTGCACCTTACCGCCCTGAACTGTGCTTCTGCCCCTTTTGTCTCCCGATTCCTATTTAACTTGACAACGGAGTATAAACTTTCTCTTGGTAGCTGAAGACGGAACTCGAGCGTTCCGAAGTATCTGAAAGAGAAAACCCGTATGTCGTTTTCTCACCATGTATTCTTATAACCATTCTGATCCATCCGCTGGTAGGGCATTTGCGGTTTTATGACAGGTATCATCAAAAAAAAGGAAAAGCCGGAACACCAAATTAATATATATATATATATATAGTGGAACAAAGGAATTCTGACGGGTTTAAGTTTCATTATGTCAAATTACGGCAAACCCATTGACAAAGATTTTATTCTTTGCGAAGCTTTCGGGACTGTTCTTTGTCCCGTCCTCAGTGCATGTGTCTATACATAGAAAGAACTATATTGTTGAACGATGACCCAAAACGGCTCATTGATGCCTGCATCAAAGAAAGACTAGAGAAGCGTCGACATCATGCCATATGAACGAGGAATGGAAGAGAAGAAAGAACAAAAACACTTTGCATTCCATACTACCCTGGAATAGGCGAGAAGATTCGGAAGCTAGCAAGAAACTTTGGTATAATGATTGCATTTAAAAGTCCTACGAATCTAAGATCGATATTAAGATCAGACAAAGTTAAAATCATGTCAGATAAGAGACCAGTAGTTTACGCAATTACATTTGGTTGTAGGGCAAAATACATTGGGGAAACCGGAAACACTACACAACACAGGCTGAAACAACACCAAATGGCACTAACTAGATACAAAAATGCGGAGCGAAGACAGAGAGGTGAAAGAATGAGGTCCAGAGGAAAACCACAAAAGAAGAACCCAATATAGATCATGGAAGAAGCTGTTAGCGCCTCAACCGTGGTGGAGTACTCCATAAGTTGTCCGCAAACAGACAATCAAATAAAATGTCTCCATTTTGAAGCACGAACAAGATTTAAAGATTAGAAAAATCAAGGAAGCATTTTACATTCGCCACAACGTTTGTATTAACAGAGAGGAATGGACTGAGGCTAGCCATATATGAACCACAGTGGCGACAAAAACGGGTTGTGCTTTTATTCCGCCAAACCCGCAAACTGAAACAACAAACACATGAAAAAACTTGAAAGGTTGAGCCACACCACCTTCAAAAAGAAAGTAAGGATCACAGTAGAAAGACAGAAATACAAGAAATGTATTATGAAGGCATTGACAAACAAGCTCACTTTAAAGTTCAATCCAACGGGTTACATCGAAGAAAAGAACAAAAAGTTTAAAGAATACAATGATTCTCCACTGTAAAATACTCTACGGCCCCATATTTTGTCGATAATTTCACTTGGGACAGGCACATGCGCTGAGGACAGGACAAAGAACAGTCCCGAAAGCTTCGCAAAGAAAAAAACTTTGTCAACGGGTGTTTGCCGTATTTTGACATAATAATAATAATAATAATAATAATAATAATAATAATAATAATAATAATAATAATAATAATAATAATAATAATAATAATAATAATAACTAATTTCCACGGATTTCCCCCGTTCATTGAAAACTTTTATTCTCTCAAAAGCGCTCCTTCTTGCCCTGCTTACGCGACTCCTGGTTCTTCGCCTCCTGGATGCTGACCGTAGTATTCGTCTTCTCTTTCTCGATGTTGACCGGACAACCCGTCTCCTGCCATACAATCGCGTTCTCGGAGCAGCCCGGACTGTTCTCCTTCTGACTCTCCTGCGGCGAGCGGATATACTCCTACTAAGCCTGCGTTCTCAGCGCGGGCATGTTTTCCTCTTGACTGCGATCTTCTGGTGTAACTACGTGCAGTAATTCTTCTTCTACTCCGCACCCGTGGTACCAATGTTAGCCGTCTTGCCGTATAGTGCCAAGACGTCTCAGATTGGTATCACGGGGGCGGAGCAGAAGAAGAATTACTGCACGTAGTTACAGCAGAAGATCGCTGTCCAGAGGATATACATGCCCGCGCTGAGGACGCACGCTTAGTAGGAGTATATCCGCTCGCCGCAGGAGATTCAGAAGGAGAACTGTCCGGGCTGCTCCGAGAAGGCGATTGTATGGCAGGCGACGGGTTGTCCGGTCAACATCGAGAAGGAGAAGACGAATACTATGGTCAGCATCCAGGAGGCGAAGAACCAGGAGTCGTGTAAGCAGGGCAAGGAGTGCTTTTGAGAGAATAAAAGTTTTCAATGAACGGGGGAAATCCGTGGAAATTAGTTGTTTCGCAGAAATGCACATACCCCGTTGGAACGAAACATTTTAAAAATGAAAATAAACATAATAATGCCAAATCAGATTAATACGACTAGCACTGTTTATTAACTTAACTGAACATCGGAGTATCCGGGGTTGCTCACACCAAGTCATCAGCGGTAATGCCCAACCGTCTAACATCAAGTGAGCTAGTGCCGTCACAATTGGTTTAAAACAATGTTTAAACTGAGGCAACTAGGCAAGCTTCCTTTTTGGCGACTAAAATCTGAACGATTTCCTTTTTGCTCCATTTTAGCTACCAAAAATTATGTCTTCGGCATCCGTGGGACCACGGATGCCCAAGATCCCAAAACGGATGCCCAACACAATGTGCACATTTCTTCGCGTGATATGCTTTGATTGCACCGTTTCAAATGGCAACGAATCTTGTCATTATCTTCGTACAGACATCCGACCTATCAATCCAATATAGCAGCGCATTCTCTTCAATTTCTTCATGTGCTTTGAACTGTTGTTGAGGGTATCCCGTTAGGATGTTGACAGCAGCAACAATCTGTTTTTGTTGCCGCTAGCCATACAATACTGCTACTGCCAACATCCTAACGGGGAACATCAAATCAACAGTACAATTAAAGGAAACACGAAAAAACAGAAAAAACAGCAGGTCTATAATGGATTGACAGGATAGAAATCGGAGAAAACATAATTACAAGACTTCATTGCCAATTGATGCGTTTCGGCCAAGGTATATAACGCAAAAATGTCTACATTGAATATTTTCTGAAAATTGTCTTCAATCCAATGAGCGCTGCCGATATACTCAGGGTCTGCAAATTCCTTGTTATTGACACTCACGACGCCGAGCACGGGATATAACAACCTTGGAAGCTCCACCTACTAAGATGCATCATTGCTAGCGGGTTGTTCTTGCCATTTTCCAATAATAAATCAATAGTTTCCTTCCCCTTATCATAAACCCACATTTTTGACTATTAGCGCTAATAGGTTTCACGAAATGAGATCCTCAATTCAATCGTCCCTTACCATAACCTTCGATTAAAACGAACATTAAAATCCCACTGCAGGAAAATAATGACAATGGACAGAAATTGTGCCAGTTCAAAGCACAAAACCTTAATAAGCCGACGGTGTATTGCGCAGGGACAGAAGAAATGGAAAAAAGCAAAAGATGTACAAAACAGCAAACATCACTGAACAATGCAATTAACAGTAACCAGAGATAAAATCGAGGTCATTCACAGGAACACGGTGAAAACATGTGACGCCCATTCCCACTGCCAAAGGGCAGTCCCAACAGCCACCATTAAGGCAAAACGTAAGAAACGAGTAACCCAACAAAACGCGACTTGCGTCAACTTCGAGCAGAACAAACACTGCGGCGGCAAAGACAGAGCTCCTATGAATAAACCTACAATGTCTCGTACAACAAACTTTCAGACTACAACGAGCGATAATACTCCACAAACAGTACAACAATCATTACCGAAGCTGAAGAACGGCAAGCAATCTTCCTACGGCGTACAGCGATCAACAAAACGAGGATACAGTATCGTATCCCTGATGTGGTAGCGTCCAGTTATCCAAGTCACAAAGCGTTCCAGACCCAATCCATAGCCACCGTGCGGACACGAACCGTACTTACGCTACAAGGAAAAACAAACACCAAAGCTAGCTGAAACAAAATATGATAAGGCGATGAATAGCCCACCTGATCAATGAACCAATAGTACGGATCAGGATCTATGCCGTGACGTTTCAAAGCGTCCATCAATTCTTTCTCTTTCCAAATTCTCATACTACCACCAACTACTTCTCCAACGTTCGGCATCAGTAAGTCAACCTGAACAGAATAGGAAATTCTTCAAACAATACGAAATCAACAGGCGAACCGATTCCGTCAACAAATTGTTATCTTCGCGACGACTCATGTAGAAGCTCTTCAAAGTTGCTGGAAAGCTGTGAAGAAAAATTGGCTGAAAAAAGTGACGCAAAATTATTACTGCCAAACACTTTCATCCTATTCCTATTAATTACACGTACTTCGTTGATTTCGTCCGTCATTAGGCGCTCCGGTGCCTCCGGTATGTCCTGAAGAACAAACGATCATAACCACTCCATTACAACAACTCTGCTAATATGCTAAACAGGTACATCTCCAAACTGAAAATCAAAACCGTCCTCCTTTTTCACGGCGTGCTCATTCAGCCACTTTATCGCGTCCATGTACGACATTCGACGAAACGGTTTGTTAGGAAGTTTGAATTTCTGAAAAAACGTAACACCATTTATCGCATGCTGCATGTTCGCCAATATGCCTAGCTGAACAATTACCGGATTCAATTCCATCACTAGTCGACCTTCGCGAGAATCAAGAACTCGCTTTGCTACATCGCACACAATGTCTTCCAATCGGCACAGTAGGTCGTCGAAAGTAATGAACGGACATTCAGCTTCAACGTGAGTATACCTTCAAAATAGATACATTCCATTCAAGCTTTGCTCAAACGCTGCGCAAATGTGCAAACTCGGATAGATGTCGACGAGTATGGCTTTTCTCAGCGCGATAAGACATGGCGATGCAGTAGACGTCGCCTAAACTTGGTATGCACGTTTCCAAGTACAATTGAGATGACTGCGTCAAGTAAGCCTGAAAATAGAAAAGCTATTATTTGCATAGCCCATGCTGGCAAACGGTGCAACCTCTTCTCCGTAATAGTCAAACTTGAACAACGTAGAACCGCCTTCCACCTGTGTCTGCACCATAGTTGGCGGAGTCACCTCGTAGTAGCCACGGCTTTGATAATGGGCTCGGAATGCGGCAAGCAGAGCACCTCGGATCTTCATTACTTTGGTCAGCTAAAAAACCCATGTTGGCGATGAGGCACCAAAGGCGCTGTTCAGGCAAATTGCCCGTACTGTTTCGCCTCGCAAGACTAAATGGCGCTGGTCGAGCTGGACGTCTGGGTGCGCTTCCTGCAAGCAGTGCGTCCAAATTCATTTTGGCGAGCGAAAAAACGAAGCTTCACCTCGTTGAGGACGTTTTCTATTCCCCCAGGTGGAGATTCGGCAATCATTTTCCAGTAGTCCACTGTTAGTTCACAACCTCCAGGCGCCTAATAATACAAACAATGGAGTACGGTCCGTACCGGCATACTATAAGTCGAACGGTCACACCGATGGCTCAAATGTAGTGTACGAAATCGAAAGGCTGACTGGTAGCGAAGCTAGAAATATTAATCCTCATAATATTTCTAAGTTTTGCATGTTGAATTATACGATGTTCGGTCACGAAAACCTACTATCAAGGAAAAATGAAAGCCATTTACATTAATGAAGTACAATGGAAGCATTGCGGGATGGCTAGAAACTACTCTTTCGCCAGTCGATAAGGTCCTTGATCCAAGATACTGGCATTCACGACAATTATTGTGTAAGCATATAACTGACCATTACACAAAACACGCGAAACAATTACTCGTTTGCTATTATTATTATTATTATTATTATTATTATTATTATTATTATTATTATTATTACGGTAGTTTTAAAAGAACAACAACCAACTGGCAGTGGGTACGCATGGAATTTAGAACGGACCAGCTGTGCTGAAGGGGAATGATACCTTAGTGTTCGTCGGCGTGAACAGCCCTTATCCTTAATTCAGTCAGCAGTGGAAAGGCCGAAGCAACATCCGCTAACGCTCCATTTGTTCAAACGCAAAAGTGGAGTAGGATCCCGGATGAAATCCGTATGGAAGTGAATCGTTTCCTCACTCAATCGATAAAATCGGGGTCTCACTTGGAGAACGTTCTGGTACAACGGAGCCACGAGAACAGTCCGTCATTTCACCTTCCCTTCGCCGCCTTATTTGTATACATTCGATTAATCAAATCCAAATGAAGCACTTCTTACTGACAGCCAACTTGCTTGCCAAACGATTTGCTGAACCGTACGCTCCCTTTCGGCTCCTCAAGCGTGAACTGCCGTAGAAGGCGTATAGGCTGAGTACTACAATCATAAACTGTTTTTCCGCTAACCAGCAAGGACCTCACTTATTTAAAAACTACTGCAAGTTGGGAGATGTTAATAAACTCATTTCCAAAAGATAGAACTTTCACAGCTCGCTATCCCCTGACCCATCGTAACTAGAGATACACAACGGCTAAGCAATGTCACTATACCCTGCGTAAGCATTGGGCTTGTAAGTCGAAATTTCGAGTGATTGGCTTGGCTTTCGGTATTAGGGAAAGCCAACAAGTGACGTAGTGACAACGATACATTGTAGATACGCTTCGTTCCGAAAGCTGTATCCTTTGGAAATAAACTTCCAGCAACTCCAAACCTTTATTCTACCAATGACACTAGCACATTCCGAACGCCCTGACCAAATCGCAAGTTTAACGTTCCACTCTGTTTTACTAGTGAACTGCTTTTCCACTGGCTGTCAGAGCGCTTGTTGCGTGATTACGGACCAGTAAACGTCGACTTCAGCAAACTGGTTACGTCCGAAGAAAAGATACCAATAAAACTAAGCGCGTCCTTGCTGAAGGACCACGAACAGTAACATGAAAGTGTAGCGCATAATAACGGGTTTTCCCTCTAACTTGTTCGCTTTCTCACAGCGTGCAAACCCGTCCATTGATGTGAAAAAAGTACAATGTGCCTTTTAATGTACGTCGTATTTGCTCGGTCCGCTTGCGCTGTACTCTTTTCGTATCAACAAACGGGTTTACCGGCATTGCAAAACCAATAAGAATAGCCCACTAACATCCAAGAATGCTACCACTGTAACGAATTTCTTCAGAGCCTTCGTGTCGTTTTACGGTATCAAATCTTACAGTATACCCCAAAAATCCGCTGCTCAATGCCGCTTTTGATAACAATTAATACTTTTCGTATGCAAAATTAAATACGCGCATACAATTCGTAAGAGCTCTCCAAGCTATGGGTGATAGGCATTGGCAACTACGCGACTACACGACGAGGAAGCGTTTAAGCTGCGTCAACCTGAGATTGGATGAATAAATTCATTATTACAGTTTCAACTAAGCAGGCCAAGTAGAAACTGCAGTAACGAATTTAGTAACGGCTTAGCGACAGTACAGTTGGAATTCCCATTAACACTTTGAAGTACGCCGAGTGGGCTTTAGTAATCGCGTAACCGAGTTGCGCTGCCTACTACCCGTCAGACGGGAGCAACTAAGTATGTGCAAAAGTTAGAAAGAAAATCAAACTTACTTCTTTGCCCGCCGGCACGCTGGCCAAAGTTCCAACAACGAACAGGGATGACTCTTGATTGAGCATGATTGCGTCATACGTTTGACACTGAAAACAACAGCCCGCTTTCGACTAGCGGTCAACGAATGGGAGAACACTGTGACACAAGATGTTTACCAATTTGCCGCTGACAATGCACTGGAGAAAGCCACTGCCGTCCCGCAAGACAATGAACATTAGCTGCTTGCCCTGGCGACGCAGCCTGTGCACCCATCCGTATATTTTGACTCGCAGTCCAATCATCCCGGGCGCCTCCCTGATTTTCACCACCGTAGGGCGGGGAAGGTTCGGGTCCTCTTCGACCACCACGCTCTTTGCGGCTTCAATATTTAGGTCTCGTCGCACGGCGTCTTCGATCTATTCGAATTGTCCGCATAGACGGGTACACGCGCCTGTTAGGTAACACAACCTCTTTGGAGCTACGTTCCTTGGACTTGCGCAACTCTTGCTGCCACAATCGATGCTGCTTCTTGAACTGGGACTGCGAAACGGGCTTCCAAACCTGAAATATGGCAATAATAATAGTTTCGCCGCTTTCGACCACCCAACTTCGTTCTCGCCGGCATTGTCGGTCAGAAACGTTGGAAACGGCTCCTCGCCGACGAACTTCATTGCCTGCAAGGACAGCTACTTGAAAATGTACCTCAAATGGCGATCGACCACCTGAAGAAGGGTTCTGAACGGCTTCGTCGACGTGCCATCGCCCGTGTCGTCATTGCCCGTACTTTCGGATATGTAAATTTCCTTACTCGCTGCTGAATGGAAAAAGTTCCATTCACAGGTGGAACGATGACTCATCAAAGCATTGGCCTTACGAGCCGCCATGGCCGACGAGCACTGACGATTGCCGCTCCGCCGCTACGTGCCCACCTGAGCGTACGTATACGTATATATATAATGCAGCGATAAAAATTCTTCAACGGAACTACCGCGGCGTGTTGTCAAACGCCAACGCTGTTTGAATGATGTGCCCACGCGAAACCTTGCTGCCGACCGGCCGTTCAGACGACACGTTGTTCAACAAATCAGCGCGCAATAGAAGTGCGCCAAAGCGACAACCAAAAATGACTGCTTTCCGGCAATTCTTCCAAAGGGACGGATGGGTGGGTGATCGAACGGACTAACCTTCAAGGCAGCCGTACGACTGCGTGCAGTCAGTCGCTCGAGCAAATATTTAACCAGCCGAGCAACGACGTTCCAACGGACACATCGGGAAAACGCGGCAGCGTAGACGAAACTGGATGAACGCCTCTCGGCACAGCAGCAAACCGTCGCGAAGGGAAAATGCAACGATTCTGGAAATGCCGATCGTAGAACACGGTAAGCGCTTTTCCTTTGGCGGCTTTCACTCTCGTCGTTCGCTAACCTAAACAATATAAATTTGCATGCGAAATAAAACAATGCAATTCGCCCAACGTTTCCCGGAAGGTGGTTCAGCTACTCCTGGAGCTAAGTATTAATATTTCAAAATGCAGCACTCCCCTATCGATTTCCTTTTCCCGGGAAAAGGAAACCGATAGTGGGAACGTGCGCTCATCATCCCTGGCAAAATTATGTTAGCAAAGGCCAGTCGGCTTTTCTCTAATGGGCAGCAAGACGAAGAGATCCATTTCTTTGGCCATTGCATCCGCCAGGAACGCAGCACCTTACGCAACGGTATGTATGTACGCATTGGTCGACTTGCGCTTCGCCAACCGGACTGCTGAATTGCTCATTCGCGATCATCTCGCTGTCCTCCTTACTTTGACGTACGCTGGCACAACTATGTTTTAAACTTGAAAACCGAGAGTTGCACTTCAAAGGCGTGCACTCCTACGTTTGGCCAAGCGAGCTGAAACGGCGCGTTAGCTGTAACCTGTGAAATGGAACCATGGAATGACCGCAATTTGCAAACCAATAATACCAGCTCTTGTCGCCTCTTTCAACAAATCATCTCGGACGATTAATGACGTTGCTTTCCACATCCCCGTTGGGTCATGAAAATGGGGCGCCGACGCGTAGGAGGGCAGTAATGAAAACCCATTTCTGCCTGATTGGATGAAAGCCGGCAAAGTTCGTCTTTCATTTGTGTTCTCAAACTCTTCATTGGCACTTCGAGCAATGCAACGACAAGCAGTTCTCGATTAAGCTTGCCTTCGTCGCAGTCTAGCAAAAGTTGGCAAATCGACAATTTGTGTACCTATCTTGAGTTCACTAAGCACAATCTGCTACGGCACTGCGAACGAGCGTTTTGGGCGACAGTAATCCAAATGGCCGTCCTCCTTTGTGTTCTTCACAACAATATCATCGTGCAATTGCAAAAAGGTTGTTGTACAGCAACGACAAACCGGTCGGCAGCGAAAGCCTAAATTGGACACAAGTCAGATTGTTTGCAGGCGACGGAATACAAATGGAAGAGCGAAGTTCAAAACCACCTTACGCATGTATGATGCGCCTTCGGCCAACCTTGGATTTCTTGACCTAATGGAATTACGCCAGGATTACAACTTCTCATTAACAAATTGACGCCGGATATCCACCTATAACGAAAAGCACAAACCGCGATTGCTAGCAAACCACTCCATTCCATGAATTGTGAATGAACAATGCATTATTGAGGATGCGCGTTAATGATTAGACAACATTCGGAGCAAACCGTTAAGAGGGAAGTTCTCCATAAAAATTTGACCATGTTTGAACGTCCCGCCCAGTAGCGCCAGGCGATTTACATGTTCCCAAGGAAACGTGCTGACCAAAAAGAAGGAACATGCGAGAATGGAAATTAGCCATAAGGAATAGGACAGAAATAATACGCCATTGTTGAAGTATTTCCTCTTTTTTGCCAACCATTTTTAATAAGTGCGATGCCAACCGGTTGATCGACAAAAACACGTTCGCTTTTGCAGCCCGACCAATATGATCGGGAATGGAAGCCGGTAGTGCAATTGACGCAGACGATTGCTACTTTTAGGTCAGTTGGCCATAAGCGCCAGTGACCCGTTCAACACTCGATCTTCAAGAAGAAATCCGAATGCGCAACAATAAGAACAACAGTACTAACACTTAGAGCAGAGTAACATATACGAAAGAGATCACGGGTAATAAGAGACTAAACCATATTGCTCTTACGAAGATACACCTATAGGCCTTCCAGTCGTGCATAACGAGCTATGGAATGCACCGGTCAATGAAGCGAGGATACAGTATCGTATCCCTGATGTGGTAGCGCCCAGTTATCCAAGTCACAAAGCGTTCCAGACCCAATCCATAGCCACCGTGCGGACACGAACCGTACTTACGCTACAAGGAAAAACAAACACCAAAGCTAGCTGAAACTAAATATGATACGGCGATGAATAGCCCACCTGATCAATGAACCAATAGTACGGATCAGGATCTATGCCGTGACGTTTCAAAGCGTCCATCAATTCTTTCTCTTTCCAAATTCTCATACTACCACCAACTACTTCTCCAACGTTCGGCATCAGTAAGTCAACCTGAACAGAACAGGAAATTCTTCAAACAATACGACATCAACAGGCGAACCGATTCCGTCAACAAATTGTTATCTTCGCGACGACTCATGTAGAAGCTCTTCAAAGTTGCTGGAAAGCTGTGAAGAAAAATTGGCTGAAAAAAGTGACGCAAAATTATTACTGCCAAACACTTTCATCCTACTCCTATTAATTACACGTACTTCGTTGATTTCGTCCGTCATTAGGCGCTCCGGTGCCTCCGGTATGTCCTGAAGAACAAACGATCATAACCACTTCATTACAACAACTCTGCTAATATGCTAAACAGGTACATCTCCAAACTGAAAATCAAAGCCGTTCTCCTTTTTCACGCCGTGCTCATTCAGCCACTTTATCGCGTCCATGTACGACATTCGACGAAACGGTTTGTTAGGAAGTTTGAATTTCTGAAAAAACGTAACACCATTTATCGCATGCTGCATGTTCGCCAATATGCCTAGCTGAACAATTACCGGATTCAATTCCATCACTAGTCGACCTTCGCGAGAATCAAGAACTCGCTTTGCTACATCGCACACAATGTCTTCCAATCGGCACAGTAGGTCGTCGAAAGTAATGAACGGACATTCAGCTTCAACGTGAGTATACCTTCAAAATAGATACATTCCATTCAAGCTTTGCTCAAACGCTGCGCAAATGTGCAAACTCGGATAGATGTCGACGAGTATGGCTTTTCTCAGCGCGATAAGACATGGCGATGCAGTAGACGTCGCCTAAACTTGGTATGCACGTTTCCAAGTACAATTGAGATGACTGCGTCAAGTAAGCCTGAAAATAGAAAAGCTATTATTTGCATAGCCCATGCTGGCAAACGGTGCTACCTCTTCTCCATAGTAGTCAAACTTGAACAACGTAGAACCGCCTTCCACCTGCGTCTGCACCATAGTTGGCGGAGTCACCTCGTAGTAGCCACGGCTTTGATAATGGGCCCGGAATGCGGAAAGAAGAGCACCTCGGATTTTCATCACCTTTGACAACTGGAAATTGGCGAAGTGAGTGAGTGAGTTGCCGCGTGCATTGTTCCTACCGACTCTCCACGCAGCACCAAATGACGCTGGTCAAGCAGGACGTCCGGATGCGCCTCCTGTGTTCAAACTGGTGAATAACAAAGGTGAGTGTACTTGCAGGCTGTACCTCGTTCAACACGTAGTCTATACCGCCTGGTGGTGCAGTACCAATTAGCTTCCAGAAATCGGCGTGTAGCTCGCACCCTCCCGGCGCCTAAATCACTCGATCTTTAGGGTATGCAGGTGCTGGGACATCTTTCCGTAAGGCTGCATTTTCATTTTTGCGATTGGTACATTGGCGCTACTCATTTATGAAAAATGTTTTATAATTTCAAAGTGCGGTGACGTAGGCTGTGCTAATATATATCCCTTCTAAAGAGAACTGAATCGGGTTGTATCCGAGCACGCGTAAATTACGAAGCAGATTTTAAAAAACTCATTTATTCTACAAACGCATGCACGTGAACTTGTTTTCAATAAGCTGTTCAAATCATCGGTTTAACTTAAACGAACACTTCTATTGCGTTTACAGTAAGCGCGAAAGTCATGTTCAAGGACGTAGGCTCTTTTTCTCACTAGGTAGGAAGTTAAAGTAATAACATTACTTACTTATCACGTAATTGGCGCATAGCAAACATAATTTAACAAAGCGGTTATATTGCCTACTTCTTTTCCTTCGGGAACTTCCAGCAACGTGCCGGCAATTAAAATGGAGGCTTCGGGTGACAAAACAATGGCATCATACGTTCGACACTAAGAAAAAGGACGTTAAATGATAGAAACGTTGCTTTAAAATTATAGCAAGTACCAATGTGTTGGAAATCACACACTGGAGATAACCGGTGCCGTCTCGCAAGATGACGAACATCAAAAACTTCCCCTGACGTCGCAGGCGATGCACCCATCCGTACATCCGGACTCGCCTGCCTATGTTCTCGTTCACGTCTCGAATTTTGACAACGTCTAGCTTCGGAAGGCTGGCATCCTCCTCGACCACAACACGCTTTGCCGCTTCCAAATTTTCGGCACGGCGAACCGCGTCTTCCGCCTGCATAAAGCTTCAATGCACGCTAATATATCCAAATTAAACCAACTGAACCTCCTTGGATGCCTTCTCCTTCCTTTTGTTCATTTCCTGTTGCCACAATCGGTGGCATTTTTTGAACTGCGATCGGGTGACCTTTGCCCACTCCTGAAAGGTGCTCGCAAGGCTAACCGAAAAGGAGTGCTCAAAACCAAAGAACGAACCGTGGAACCGTTGCTTCCCTGCACAAGTAACTCCGGAAACGGTTCCTTCCCAACGGCCATCATCGCCTAGGTAAGGAGAAATAGGATGTGAATGGAACGACCGGCTATCCATTACTCGAAGAACAGTCTTGAACGGCTTGTCCTGCGTTCCATCGCCGTGATCATCTGAGCCGCGCCCGTCGGAAATGTACAACGCCGCCAACTCTTGAATTAAACACTGAAGGAAAGGTAATCACTAATGAGGTAACATACGACCGCTGCAGTCATTTTCAGTTTTCGCTGTAGATTTCACAAAATCCGCTGTCATTGACTCTCCTCGTCAACAATGAAAGGATGGAGTACCGGATGAACGCCACCAGCGTCAATGAAATTCGACGGAACTTGTCGTCATGCTGCTAAGAGTCACCGTAAAGTGATTTTCAAGATAGCTTAGAATAAATCGCCATTTCGGAGCGAACCTCATTATGCTCCCTAAGATTGGCTTGGCAAGCGACGCTCCTAACAAATTCGTCCCTTTTGCAGCGCTGTACGACTGTCCTATTAATTAGAATGCAAATAAAGTGCCTTATTTGCTAAATGCGGAAATATTTCGGAAGACAGGATATCTTTTAACGGGAGCATGGATCTTCATGTTGTAATTTTTCATGGGACAAAATCCGCGAAAAAGTACAACATCAAATGCGGAAATAGTGTGAGTTCGCCGCTACAATTACCCAGGCGTTATACCTCAATGGTGATGTAGCGACCGTCTCGACATCGCATGGACCGACAGTATTTACGAGTACCTGCGTGCCTTTTGTATCTCGGCTCAGCTCCTTTTTCCTCTTCGTCGTCTCTGTCTTAATAAAATGCAACTCGGCAAGGAACCTACGGGTACATGTCAATTCGCCGGCGACCACTTTCGCTTCCAATTCCCACGCCTTAACTCCAACGTCTATGCTATCATACTCGATCGCGGTGCTTTCCTAAATGCGATGTCTTCCTCCCCACTTAATGGCTCATCTCCGTCTACATGTTCGTGTTCCCACCTTCGGCTCTCCGCTCCATGTTTCCTCATGGCACCGCGTGAAATTTCCGTGGCTTCGCTCCATGTTTCAGGCTGCGCCATCGCATGCCTTCATCTTATCTTCTCACCTATTCTCCCTGGGATAACTGAGCAGGCGTCGAATTTAATCAATGCTTTGAGACGGTTTTGCTGCGTTGCTGGTCTACTCCGGTGCATTACGTCATCTCCACTAAACCAGCATCGGAACAACGGTTGATCAGAAGAAATTATAAATACATTGGACTACAGAGAAGTAGAGTACAGCAATTGTGTTGAAGGTTTGCAGTGGCTGTCTCAACAATTTCAAATATACCCCGTAAAGAGAGATGCTGCACCATACCAAGCCGACCCCCCTCCTTGACCCCCATTGCGTGACTATAAATTCCCACAGGGCAATAAACTCTCCCTCTTTCCCATCACTGACGACGGCACTAGAGAGTGCCGAAAGCTCTGAATCGATAAGCGTTCTTTATCTGTGATACTTTCTAATAACTGCTCATCCATCCGCTGGTGGGGCATTTTCAGATATATTACAGATACCTTCAAACGGGTCGACAGCCGAAAAAAGATATCCGTAAAGAGAGAAGCATAATTATAAAATAAAAAATGTGCTACACGGGGCATTGGACACAGCAACGACAGAAGGGGCAGAAACATCGGGAAGAGCAAGGGAAGAAGGAAGGACGTGCTGATTTTAAAGATGTTACAGCCGAGTCCGGGAGCTACTGTCATTCTTTCGTTTCATTTTGTGTTGTCTCACTGTCTCGGTTAGTCGGTTGGGTGACAGAAGCTTGCTCCTCTAAGTGACTGACTGGTCGAGTGACAGAAGCTGGACGGGTACAGAAGCTCATTTCCGACGCTCGCCAAAGTAAGCAAGGAAGTCAAAATACTTTAAGATGATCTCCATATTTACTGTCAGCATTTACAAATGGTGCACGAAGTTTTAAGGCGGTTTGACGATACCTTTTCATTGGTAATTATTAATTGGTTCCTTGACCTGTACATTGAGAATTCCCTGAACGTGGACTTCTACTTGCAGGAAGAATTAGTAGAGCCGTGTGCCGATGTTTGGATATACAGTTGGGAATCCATTATCCGGAATGCTCGGGACCGGGGGTATTCCGGATTTCGGAATTTTCCGGATTTTGGAATATGTGGAATGCTTTGAAGTTATTGAGCTACCAGTACACTGTTAGTACATAGCTGCGTTCCTACAGCGTACCTTGTGCATTTCTACGAATACGTATACATAAGCAAGTGCTAAGGTTTGGGCCGAACCCAAGTACAAAATCCATTTACTGGCGCACGTAGAGGTTGTAGGTAATCTCAAGCAGTTTATCTAGGAAATTAGTAGCTTCTTTCAATTATCGGGCGCGCCTTCCGCGGACGTCGAAGCTCTCTGCTCGATGACGTTTTTGAACGCTTCGCTTAAGGTGATCTGCCTGGTTAATCGTGGTGTCTGTTGCAGAAGCTTTTCCTTGATTTTATAAATCGCCATGATGTCGTGCTCTGTCATGAACGCACGTTGCTCTAGTGCTTCAATAAGCTTGTCACACATTTTCACTGTCTCCTGTGTGGAAACCCTTTTTGCGGTGCTCACGACGTCTTCTTCGTCGTCACTGCGATTATGTTCACAATCATTCAAGACCATTTCAGCTATTTCGCCATCCGTCAGGGAAAAAGCGGTCGGAGCTTCGTTATCTATGTTAAACACCTCCTCGATGTCCACTTCTTCTAGTTTACTAATGGACTCCGAAGGGAGGCTGTTCGCATACCTAAGCATACCTGACCAACGAATGTGTTACTGTGTTACGATGATTTACAGGCGTCCCAGATTATCGTGCAAAAGATACGTCGCAAAATGTCACTTTCGCCTGTGACGTCATGTAAGCGACGTCATGTAAGCGCTAAAAAGTTCCGGATTTTGGACTACTCCGGATTTCGGAATTCCGGATAATGGATTCCCAACTGTACTTCTTTTCACTGCTTACCTGGTCGGAGGATGCCGGCGCCTCGGTCAACGCCGCAGTCGACCTACGAGAGCCGAGTGCCTGAAGATGAAAACCGTAGATGTTTGGATATACAGGGGGTCCTCGTTTAACGTCAGGATGCGTTCCTGGAGAAGTGACGTTAAGCGAAAACGACGTTAAATGAAATTGACTTTATTAGTATTTTGATAGGGGCTGTGGGGGATGCGTTCGCAGCCCTTGATATCGGTGTCAAGATAACTGAGACTTCCGGAGCTATTCCACCGTGCTCTGCGCCACCTATAAGTTACCATAAGATATTAGCAAAATAAAAATACGTTTTATTCGGCTCTATTTTCAGCATTTCCGAGTAGCTGAAGTAGTACTGATATTATAGGCTACCAATATAGCCCACCTTCATGCTTACCTGTGCTGCAAAAACCTATTCTGTGTCTGCTGCTGTGTTCAGACAAGCATCGAACGATCGCCGACGCGAATGATAAGCGGTTTGCATACGCGATAGCGAATGGGACGTGCAGTGACCACGCAGGGGTATGGGCGCGTCCAAGTTATAGCGAACACTTAACCGGAAGAGATGGCCGCCTGTCAGCAACCTCCGTGCCTCCGTCAGACTTTGCCAGAGGGCCTCACTGAGTAGGCGCTGACCAGGCTCATCATCCATCATACCCTGGTCTGTGCTGGGCAATCCCATCGTCCATCATAACATTCCTATTCATTTCAAACTGACAGGTAACCGTTACTGCTGGTCAGAGTTACACTAGCCAAATGAGCGAACCTGTCAATCTTTGTGTGTACTGTACTTTTCCGCCCGTTCACGAGCGACGTTATAGCGAAAACGACGCTAAGTGAAACGACGTTAACCGACCACCCCCTGTACTTCTTTTTACTGATTATCGTTGTTCCCATGTCCGGTTTAATAGAGATGACGTAATGCGCCTGAGTAGACCAGCAGTGCAGCAAAACCGTCTCAGAGCATTGATTACATTCGGCGCCTGCTCGGTTATCCCGGGGAGAATAGGTGAGAAGATAAGATGAATGCATGCGATGGCACGGGCTGTATCTTGGAGCGAAGCCACGGAAATTTCACGCGGTGGCATGGAGAAACATGGAGCGGAGAGCCGATGGTGGGAGCAAGAACATGTAGACGGAGATGAGCCGTTAGGTGGGGAGGAAGACATCACATTTAGGAAAGCACCGCGATCGAGTATGATAGCGTAGACGTTGGAGTTAAGGCGCGGGAATTGGAAGCGAAAGTGGTCGCCGGCGAAAGTGGTCCCGGCGAATTGACGTGCTTCGCGAAAATCAGCAGCACAGCTTCGCCATCGCAAATAATTTTTGGGCGAAGCAATAGTCCTATGTGATGCTCCGAGTGTCCAACAATGTAACCTGTAGATCTACTCAGGCGCACGGTAGTCGCTTCCTCTCAGCGGGTTCCCGATTCGCGCAGCGTAGCTTGCAATCTGTATCAGCCTAACATTTTACTTGCCGTAGATTTTAGCTCAGTGGAACCATCTGTACGACCTTGGTGGTAATTATCGTAACAGGAAGTTATGCCTTGCAAAAGAGAGTAAATCCACGCAGTTGGACAGCGTGGCATTGTAATTAGACGGTTTAGCCTCGAAACTAGGAGGACGGCTCGGCTGCTTGGAGCAAAGATGCATAAACGTGAGCAAATCCAAAAACGCACAAAACATGTAGCAAAACGTCACAATTTATTCGCAGCACTATTTTTGTGCCATTCAAGTTGCACCAAGTCGTTCGCATCAAATCGTGGACGCCAAATTGTAATGTAGCCTATGCCATCAACTACTTGCTTGAGTCCGATTAAATAGTTCGTCGACAGCCCACTTGTCATCCCATCGGTGCTATCACCATTATGATAGCCTGTTGTGACTGTGTTAATACCTTCTATTTTGCCACGGCCTATAATAGGGATGCATGTAGTCGTTCAAAACCGATCGCGCTTTCACCTCGAACGCAGCGGTCAAAGAGCTGCTCGTTGTAAACACGCGCAGGTACAATGCTTACTGTACCTAATTTTGGCAGTCCGCTGTCGGAGCCAAATCGGGCTTGCAAGCTGCTTTCGCGTTTTCGCGCCGAAACGGCTGGCCATGAATAAACTTCCATGAGGAAAAGCAAGGGTAACTGAAGTTCAAGGTGACCCAAAAGACCCTATTTGTCGTGTCGTAATTGTTTTAGTTTTCGAATAAGTGCTCAAAGCTTTGCGTCCATATTCGAGCGAAGCGTTCCGCTTGCGGAGGGTGAGCGTATTTTGCTTTTCGCTTGACCTGCCACTGGCTATGAGGCTTGATTCGGTTGGACTACCTTTGGACTTAGTTGTTTCGTTAAGTTTCGTTTAATGAAAAGGCATGAACGAGGAATGCTCTCCCGCCCAGAATGGCGAGACGTCATCGCACGCGCAAAACTATACTCTAAAGTATTATTTCGACGGCCACACCAAGGGTATATCGTCCGTGAAGTTCAGCCCGAACGGCAACTACTTGGCCAGCGCTTCGGCGGACACGGTCGTAAAGATTTGGTCTATGTCCGATGGCACAAGTTATCGCGAGTTGACCGGCCACAAATTTGGACTCAACGACGTTGCGTGGGCCGCCGATTCTCGTTACGTTTGCACTGCTAGTGATGACCGTACGCTCAAGATATTCGACGTCGACTTTGCAAGATGCTTAAAGACGTTAACCGGCCATACAAGCTACGTGTTCTGTTGTACCTTCAATCCGCAGTCGAACAGGATCGCCTCCGGCTCCCTGGACGAAACGTTGCGCGTTTGGGACGTGCGAACTGGCAAATGCCTCAGGACGATTCCCGCCCATTCGGAACCGGTGTCCGGCATTGACTACAGCCCCTGTGGGTCCCTGATCAGCACGTGCAGCTACGACGGCCTGGTTCGCATTTGGGACAGCGTGTGCGGCCAGTGCGTCAAAACTCTGGTCGACGAAGACAATCCGCCTATATCCTACGTCACCTTTGCTCCCAATGGTATGTACGTTCTGGGCGCCACCCTGGAGAACAAGGTGAAGCTTTGGGACATCATGACCGGCAAGTTGGTTCGACAATTCGTCGGGCACAAAAACGAGAAATACTGCATTGCCTGCACGTTCACTCAGGTTGGCGAGAAGTTCGTGGTCAGCGGCTCGGAGGACGGCTGCGTCTACATGTGGGACATCAAAACGAAGGAGATTGTGCAAAAGTTGGTTGGCCACAAGGAATTGGTGCTGTCCTTGCATTGCTCGCCAACGGAGAAGCTGATCGCCTCCGGCGGCCCCGAATCGGATGCGACCGTCAAGGTCTGGGCGGATGGGGAGTAAGGTTGTTTCGCTTTTGGCGCTATTTCCTTTCCGTTTCTCAATAAGCTTGCATCCATCGTTCGCGTAGCCACGTTGTTGCAGACGGTACGCGCCGTCTGGTTCATGTTCTCTCAGGCAAGTCGCCCGTTCGAGTATTCAAATATGTTTTTAGAAACTGATGCATGGTCGCATTTTGATATTCCGCAGGCTTCGAGAAACCGTATAGTATTTTTTAAAAGAAGCTGCCCGATTGTGTGTGTGTTCCTTTTCTACCTCTGCACTGCCCTTGTCGTTGGCTGACGAACATTATGTAATGCGTGGTGGCATTTGCGAAGAAAGGTGTTTGTCAAACCAAATACTGTAATATTCGTTGAGAAATTGAGGCTGTAAGCTGTCTGCCGCTGAGCATTACCCAACGAGACGGAATATGGTTTCTCCTCTTTGCCAGCGCCACAGTGGGCAACAACTCCGTCGATGTTTTTCGCGGCAGTTGCAACTTGACATTCAAAGACGGCATCTCTGTTGCGTAACGTTTGTACGCCATTTTTGACATTTGCAATGGCGCTGTACCCATTCAATACTAATAATCGTACGCGCCGTCGAGCGTAGCCGATGGATAGTAATTTAAGCGCAAAATCTGTTAGGTTGGAGCAAACATGACGTCTTCAATTGGCGCCCGTAAAGGCGGGAAGACAAGGAGCCCACTTTGCCTTGCCAACATTGACTTGAATGAAAGTTTGCGCGTAGAAGGTACGTACGCACCATGGTACGGTGACGACAGCAAAGGGCTGCTCCGAAGGCTCGATTAATTAAATGCGAATGAACTTCAATTTAATTTTTGAACTAAATCAATTCAGTTTCCATTAAACCAATTGGACAACGTTGAGATGCAATGGGATAACTTTTGCTCAATGTTACAGGTAGTAGCCCTGTTGGCTTTATCATGGTTTAGAGCTCACATTGGAACCAACCGTCTCATAGGTAAACAGTTCTACTGTCGTGAAGATTGAGAAGCAGTGAAACAGCCACGCTACAACCGTATCCTTTCCGCGGAGAACGGGATCGCTAGAGTGAAAAGTATTAATGGAAAACAGCTTCCAACTTTTGGCGGTCGACGGTGCACTGTAGCGCGAGGCGCGGCTACCTTCGCACACTATTGGGGGATTACGGTGAGAGACATACTAAAAGTGCGTGAGGACTCGCTCTCCTGCTCTCGGTTTTCCGCTTTTGTTGCATGGCGTTTGGTACTATACGCTGCTGTAAATAAACGCTTCGTCCGTAACGTGAACCTGTGTTACAGCACGCCCACGACGCGCTTTGTTTGCTAGCGCGCTCAGTATCTTCGGGCCGAAATTTTCTTAAGTTATTAAACGAAACATGGAAGGTTTACTGCGGTAATCTACGAACGTCTTGGCTTTGTTTTAAGGTGTTCTTGGCCGTCGACGCAGGGTCGATGCAATTCATTTTCTCTTTGCAGAACGTCCATTCGCCCACTGGAAAGCGACGGCTTTAAGCTAGCGCGATAGTGGATGCTAAAAGCACTTCCCAATTTAAAACCACCTCTCCGGCGCTGAAACGTTTCGCCGGCTCGGATCAGCAGGTTTCACTTAGTTTAAAGATTTGCAGGTTCCAATAACAAGGCGATTTCCCTTTAGCTTACTGTACTCCCGATTTCGCCTTTTGGTGTATGCTGTTGTTGGCGTTCGACTGACCACCGCTGAAACTGAGCACAATTTTTAAGTTTACCGCTGACCACAAGCACGGTAAGTAGCGTCGGCGATCGCTTGGCGCGCCGGTTCGGCCGACGGATTTGCCGTTGCTTACTTTCAGCTCGGTCGAATCGTTTCTCGTACGCCCCGCTGACTGAAATCGATGGTCAAGGAGACGAAGTTTTACGAAATACTGGGCGTTAGCCCCAACTGCAGCGAGGCGGATCTCAAGAAGGCGTACCGCAAGTTGGCGCTGAAATATCACCCCGACAAGAATCCAAGCGAAGGCGAACGGGTTGGAAACGGATTGAACGTTTCCTGGGCGATTCGAAAGTGCCTCTGCCTTTTTCAGTTCAAATTGATCTCTCAAGCATATGAAGTGCTATCCGACGCGGAGAAGCGCAGAATCTACGATGAAGGCGGCGAGGAGGCCATCAAAACGGGTGGAGGTCACGGTGGATTTGAATTTTCTTCCCCAATGGATTTGTTCGACATGTTCTTTGGTAAGCCTGCGGCTCCCACTCTTTGCCAGACGATCTCACGGCTCTGTTTAAGGAAGCGGAGGCCGACGTGGGCGTCAGCGCGAACGAAGAGGGAAGGACGTCATTCACCAACTGAACGTGTCATTAAAGGAAATGTACACCGGTTCCGTTCGAAAACTCGCGATTCATAAAAACGTCGTATGCCAGAAATGCGACGGTAAGCACCGAATGAAATACTGGTCGTTTCCAACGCGTGAATTACCGTTCGGATTAGGCGCCCTTTGACGTTGAACACCCATGCCACCTTTGCTCGCAGGGCAGTTGTTGTCGTCTCCCATTTATTCCTTTTGCTTTAGGCAAGGGCAGCAAGGACGGCTTTTCCCAGAAGTGTTCGCAGTGCGACGGCGCTGGTATCCAAGTTCGGTCGCACTACATATCTCGGAACATGCTGCAGCAAACGCAGACCGTATGCCATAATTGCGAAGGTTCCGGCGAAGTGAGAACGTGCCATCACCTTTCGTCCAACGGTCGCTGCGAGCAAATGTTTTCTCTTTTCAGTACATCAATCCGGCGGACCGCTGTCCTCAATGCGAGGGGGCAAAGATTGTGAAGGAGCGGAAGGTGATTGAAGTTACAATTGAGAAAGGTGAGTAAGCGATTGCAGGAATTTTGAGGGGGCGCCGAATTCAGCGTCGGTGCTCACTTCCCTTGAGCATTTCAGTCTGAAGCAAAGCTCAGTTAATTCCTCGTAATGGCGTACGCGGAGAGTCCCCCAGCGAGACCCTCCCGTACAGCTTTCTTGACCATTTTTCAAATTTTCCCACAGTGTGAGTGCCCAAGAACTGCGTACGCCTTTCTCAGTTCATTTATCCTTGACAATGAAATTTTAAGAATGGGCAAAGGTTGTATCGCTTAATAGCTGAAGTGCAGGCCGGGCTTAAAAGTGTATCCATCACGATAGGAGAGACTGGCGTTCGACCTGGCCTTGCCGCTTTGACGTGCTGGTCCTTTCAGGCGTCCACGACGGAAAGAAACTTGTGTTTAGCGAAGAAGGCGATCAGTTGCCTGGTGTTAGACCTGGTGACGTCATAATTATCCTTGACGAGCAGGAGCATCCCTTGTTCCATCGCAAAGGTGTACACCTGTTTGCAAAGGTTTCAATTTTGCTGTCCGAAGCCTTGTGCGGTATGGAGAGAACTTTGGAAACGTTGGATGGACGAAAGCTGCAGCTCTCAACTCCCCCTGGTAGGTTTGCGCCTTGCCTTGATTGCGCGCCTCAATTTGGCAGAGGAAGGTGAGAACAGGAGGCTTGGCAACGGTATAGGTTCAGCGATATCTTTTTCAATGCCTTCGCATCGCCATTGCGGTTACTTGCGTGTTTGGTTATTTTGTTGAAATTGTTCAAAACGTTTTTTTCTTCATAGGGGTAGCAGTTTCGTAATTTGCAGATTTTTTCACGGCTTTTCCCATTCCTTGAAAGTCTCTTTTATTAATACTTTTGGTGTTAAATGGAATCAGTGGAACGGAGAAAAGTGGTGAAAAAATCCGCAATTTATTTGAAATTGTCGATCCAGTAATCAAGCTCCATATCGTATTTGAAATAAGTAATCGCCGTAGCAGTGGCGTACAACAATTGCTGAGAAGGATAATTATAAAAGAACTATTACTACTGTTGCCAGGCGTATAAGGTAGGATGCACTCAAGAAAACCCCAGAATTTTAAACGTTAGCGTTGGTGCTCGTATGGGTGGGATTTGTTGTACTTCAACGTGATCGTGTGAATAGGTATATCGCGATAGGGTTAAATAGATAATTTGGCAAGGCTTGTCTGAGATGCCAATTTCCTTTTGTCAGTATATATATATATATATATATATATATATATATATATATATATATATATATATATATGTATAGTGGAACCTAGATTAACCGGACTATTTCCCAAAGGGCTATTTGGATAACTAAAAATGTGGATAATCGAGGGAACATTGTAATGTTATGCTTCGCAAGTCTGTAGTCAAAAGCATAACTGTTCGAAGTTCTTGTAAATTGAAGACTTTGTAAAACGCATGATGCCTGAAGATTTAAGGGGGTTTACGAAGTGGTATTCCGGCTTTATGATACCTATAATAAAATAGTATGGTATTAATATTTTTTATGATACCTATAATAAAACCGCAAATGCCCTACCAGCGGATGGATGGGCTATTGTTAGAGATATCACAGGTCGAAGACAAACTTCTCGAAGCTTTCAGATTGTTAGGGATATCACAGGTCGAAGACACTTCTCGAAGCTTTCGGAACGCCCTGGTTCCGTCGTCAGCGATGTTGAAAGGGAATTGTTTTATTCCGCTAAGGGATCTTATAGGCACAGAACGGGGTCAAGGTGGGGATCGGCTCGGTATGGTGCAACATCTTGATTTACTAACAGCTGCAGTCCACGCCTCGCTAATCTCCACACCTTGGTCGCGATTGATCGTCTTATTGTGCCAGATGTACAATGCTTCCTTAATCTGCCTTAGCTGGAACCGGTTCTCGCGTCAGATTATGTTCGGTCGCTGAGCAAGGGAGCAATGAATGGCGTGCTCAGCGACCGCGGAAACTTTGATGGCCTCCTCTATGATCTTATTTGGAGCGCGGGTTGGCGGTCGGCCACGGCGTCTGGCGTGTAACCCGAAAAAAAAATATATATATATATATATATTTGAAAACAGGAGATTTTGTAACGGTGTAATGAAACATGATATGATGATGTACGGCACTCACCGTTTGAAAGAAGATGAGTGCCGAACATCATGTAAAAAAGTTGGTTTTACCCACACCATGTAAAAAAGTTGGTTTCATTCTGCATATTACAAGCCAATTTCTTTCATTTCCAAGGAGATTTTTTCTTACAAAAGAATGGAGCTCCTATGGGCAGCAGCCTTTCACCTGCCATAGCTGAGATTTTCATGGAGTACCTAGAGGATGTGGCCTTCTCTACTATTGACAACTCTTTAGGACCGAAAGTCTTCAAGCGCTATGTTGATGACATTTTCGCCATCACAGAGATTGGGAAAGAAGATGTTTTCCTTAGGCATTTGAATGGTTTGTTCCCGGAACAAATCACTTTTACAATTGAAAAAGAATCAAACAACGTTCTCCCGTTCTTAGATACTTTGGTCATTAAGGACGGTACCCATCTTAAGACCACTGTCTACAGAAAAAACCAAGTCATTCGGATCGATATCTACATTTCTCGTCGCACCACCCCCACTCAGTGTTCACTGGTATTATCAACGGGGTGGTGGATAGAGCTGTACACGTATGCAGTCCAGAATTCTTACAACCAGAAATAGGGTACATTATGGATAGTTTGTTAGAGAATGGTTACCCCAGAAAACTCGTTATTGCAGCCAAAAACTCGTTATTGCAGCCATTAACCGGAGACTCAATAATACAAATAGCACAAGAGTAAGGTCAAGATCGAATACGACTCTTGTTTTGCCCTATTACAGAGGATTAGTCGAAAACATTATAAAGATCGGCAGGAGATTGAATTTTGAAGTATACTTCAGTGGTTCGAGGAGCATAAGGTCTTTACTCAGGAATGATAAGACCAAGGTTCCGGTTTCTGAAAAAGGTGGTGTTGTTTATGAAGTTAAATGTAGTTGCTCCGCCTCGTACATTGGGGAGACAGGCAACACTGTGAGCCATCGATTTGGTGAACACGTGGCCAATATCACCCGTTACAATAATGCTAAAGCGAGATTGGATGGGACTTTGGTTAGACAAAGGGTCCGCCCTCAGATACTGGATCCCAACAAAATAATGGAAAATGCTGTGAAATCTTCACCATTAGTGGAACATGCGGCACAGTGCCAAGGCTCTCTTGAACCAAGAGTCCTTTGCTATGTGAATCATTTTGGCATAAGAAAAATCAAAGAAGCTATTTTTGTAAAGCACAATAGGACAATTAATAGAGACATTGGTTGTGATATAAGTGATATATGGACCACCGTTATCAGAGAAAAGGGTGTTGGTGATATCTCAAAGGTTGGACATACTTCAAGAGTCCAAGGACTTTAAACCCGGTTTTTGAACCTTTACTTCCTGGTTTAAGATTAGACTTCCTTACCACGCTTGTTAGACTTTTTCTGTCATTATCAGCCGCTGAAGACGGGACGCGCTCGGTCTCGAAAGCTACGGTGTTTTTATAAATAAATAAGAAAAAAAATATATATATATATATATTTTATTTATTTATTTATTTATTTATTTATAAAAACACCGTAGCTTTCGGGACCGAGCGCATCCCGTCTTCAGCGGCTGATAATGACAGAAAAGCATATATATATATATATATATATATATATATGCGTGTGTGTGTGTTTGCATTGTCACAAGTACGTTCAAGTCTGTTAGCCAAAAATTATTGAAAGATAAGTATGAAGTTTTCACTCATACGCTGAGACGGACGGATTATGGAGTCTCCAAAAGGTTTAAAGTGTATTCGATAGCTGAGAAGGCGTCATCATGTGTAATACTCCACCTAACAATACCAGTAGACGTAAAACCGAAACTATTTTTAGAAATTTCATCATCGACATGTGTTTGTGGGCGCTTCTGCGTATCTTAGATGCAAGATACCAGATGCTTTTTGGACAAGGAAGTCATTGCGTTTCGCGTTCTTGTCCTCCGAACCATTTCAGGTCACCATCCTAATATTGAAACGCGCCTCTTTGGTTTTGTTATTGAAGAAGATAAAATCCACCGATTGTCCTTGATCCGTCAAAAATCATACCCTTGTCAGCAGGTGGTTTTGACCTTTTTGACAACGAAATTGAGACGCAGTCCGTTCTAGCTTCTCTTCGTCTCTCATATTCGGTGTTACTGGAATTGTTCTCTCAGGTAGTGGCTTTCAACCTTAAAATACAATACTACTTTAAACTTAGGACATTAGAAAAGAAAAGTGGGTTCTTTCAGGAGGATGATGGCGCTATAGCCTGGTGATCATCCTTTCCATACTTCAGCTCTACTGTCGTCGCTGAATCTAGGTAAATAAGAGTCCAGATATTCGCGTGTCACTGGATGCTGCAGGTGTCCGTTCGAAAAAATAATATGTTCATTTCGATCTTTAATCACGAAGCTTCTGGGACATAACTGGCCTCATCTTCAGTGTGTAAGAGTATAGCTAAAGATGGGAGGATTTACGTCCAATAAACCCGTGATTAATGATCAAAATAAACTATTTTAACGGGTGTCCGCCGTGTCAATTGACAATATATATATATATATATGCTATAAAAGGGAGGTTTTCTTTGACTTGTACGTTTAATGGGCGGAGTTCTCAGAACCAGCTTGTTTCGTTGTCTGCGTGTCCATTCCGATCTTGTCAATCTGCGCTGACGACCGAACAAGTTCGTTCTGAAACCTTCGTTCATTAAAGTCACAGAACAGGGAAAGCGTCTTTTTTATAATGAAATACCCTGTTACAAACAAACAATTCGTTAGGGCTATACATGTATGTACATATATATATATATATGTATGTATGTATGTATGTGTGCATATATGTATATATGTATTTATGTGTAACTGTGTGAGCCATGCATGAGGAACAAGTCCATAGGCAGAGAATGGCAGGGAGATCCTTTCTGACGAAACGTGCGATTTAACATTGCGCTACGATGAAGCTTTGGCAATACCTGGTGAAGTGAAGGCGCACCTCTTTCTGTTGAGATAACAAATTCTCAACCTGCACATAGGAATATATAGTTTAAACGATCGATTGATTCACAGCGTCCAGAAAATGAACTGCCATTGTAAGAAAATAGTATTTTGTTCCTGAATAATTTGAGATATTCCCTTCGGGCAGACGATCTTAAGCAGCGTAGCGAAAACAAGCGAACCTTTGTGTTTGCATTAATATTATCATGCTTAGCAATACTCATAGGCTTCGCTACCTAGGTTCTTCGTTACAATTCAGATGTAGTCAAAGCGAATAATTCAGAAGCTGAAGTGGTATGCTCATGTTGAAGCGTAACTAGTCGAAAGGGATTTTCCTTATTTCTTCCCAACGTTTCCCGGCCAACAAACTTTCCTTACTTAGTGGAAAGCCTTAGGCGCAATCTGTGGCTCAGCTGAAGATCGGCGCGTAGTGCGTTTATGAAATGTTGTGTTATGATACCTATGGATGGCACTCCGGTATGCACAGAGAAGACAAGGAGAACGTGCGCGTATGCCTGCTTGCGTTGCTCTAATCGACTTTCTGTTCAGGTGACATAATAAATCACGGAGACTACAGAACGGTATTGGGTGAAGGAATGCCGTATTACGGAAATCCGGTGGAAAAAGGAAATTTGATCATTGAATTCGCCGTCCAATTTCCGCCCCCGAAATCGCTGAGCCCCCAGCAATTGGCCAGTCTGGAAGCGCTGTTGCCGCCGAAACTGGAGTTTGCGCCACCGACCGGAGCAAACGAGGCAGTCCTTATTCGCGTCAACAATCAAACCCAGCAAAAGACGGAGAGAAGCAAGTCGGCCGACTCGGACGATGAAGACATGAGCAGCGGTCCCCGCGCTATGCAATGTCAACCGCAGTAGGCCCCAAAGATCAAATCTGCATGGACAGGACGGTCGTGTCCAGTTGTTGATTGTCCGTCGATCAAGGGAAAAGTTTAGATACTTTGTTCGTATGCTGAAATTCGCATTTCTTACAGCATGACCACTACACCTACCATTAACCATTTGCATCTTTTCACCATAACTGCGTTTCCCTTCAGCTCTGTTCGAACACCCAACTGCGGGCAATGATCGATTGGCGCGACGTGATAATAAACTGGCAAATGTTATGTATGGCTTCATTGAGGTTGCGCTAAGAAGTGGCTCAGACTGGACCCTGTACGGAAGTTTTGCGTCACTGAGGTGATAGTCGGTTGGTGAAAGAATCACTCCCTTTCTAGTCGCTAAATGAGAGAGTAAAACAACTGTCGTCTCATCAGAACTTGCATTTCTGCGAATTTTCAATTCGTAAGTGTTAAAGTGTTCGACGTTTCCCTCTTATACCTTTCGTGCCGAACTTGGCCGTCTTAGTTTTACTGTTCAATGGTTATTGCACAACATGTCCATTCGGATAATCTCACCGAATCACCTCAGCCATCGAGGCCTAAGTTCGACCAATGGTGGTCAAGATAAAGATTTAATGTTTACTTGTCATTGACACCTCATGTACTTATTGTGTGCAATGCCAGTGGCGACCATCGCAGGAAGTTAGCTTGTACAGGTGTTCTTCATACCACTTAAATAAAATCGCGAGCCTAAACATGCCTGGAATTGTTGACTCCTCAATGATTATTTAACATATATATATATATATATATATGATCAATAACAATTCCAAGCATGTTTAGGATATTGATCATATATATATATATATATATGATCAATAATAATAATAATAATCATCATCAATAATCAATATAATGTGATCCAGTTCACAGTTACGCTCATAGCACTCATATGGTGTTGTCAGATTTCTGCGCTGAAGACGGGGTGTGTGCGACTTGAAGCTCGAGTGTTGAAATAAAGTTAAACGATGATCATATATATATATGCATGTATGCATAGTTTATTCTGTATGACATCTGGTAGTTGTTTGATTGATTCCGTACTTCCAAAACTAAGGGAACTGGTCGCCTCCCGTATTGGGCAGCGAATATCCAGCGACCGTACGAATGAACGACCAAATCTGTTTAACCGTAATGAAAGTGGGCTAGCGCATGAACATTTCCTATACGTCCTGTACATTTCCTGTACGTGACTACTGAATTGAACAATGCTTGAAAGATGGAGTTTTTCCATTTGGACAACTGTTTCTCCTTTTCCATTTCTAATGCTTCCCCATTTTCCTTGCTATATTTTGTTTTTTGCTTTCCCCTTTTCCTTTTCCTTCTGTTTCTTCTTTAAGGTTTCCCTACTTCCCCTCTTCATTATTTTGTCATGTCTTTATTGCTTTTCTTCCCCTTCCCGTTCGGTCTTTCTTCCTTTCTTTCATTTGTTGTTCCCATTCCTCTTTCGCCCTTTCCTTGCCATTTTTACTCTTCTTCCCCGTTCATGGCTCCGTTTCTTGGTCCATCTGTCAAGCTTAAATATTTTTCATGTTTATAATTTTCGACATTCCCGTTGGTTTATTGTACTGTACCAGTGGGCCTTGTCGTCAATAAAGCGCCACAGCAATTGCACTGTCGTGAACAATCCTATTTTCAAACCATGCTTTGATGGCTTGCGCTATTTTATCTTTAGAAAAGCCTATTATTGAGGCCTCTGGAGCTTTCGGGGAAGTTCACCTTCCATCTTAAGCGGAAGCAACATAATCCGGGCGTCCTCTGTAACCGTCAATGTGTACAATGATTTGCGACAACCCGTATGGTGATACGACTCTTTTGGTTTTAAAAGAAGGTTATAAAGACAGGAAGAATGATTTTGTGCAAATTATTGTTTCGCCTTTTTTCTTTTGGAAAATGTGGCTGTCCTTCCCCGTACCTTCCTTTATCTTTTCTGTCCATTTGGTGTCCTTTCTTCTTACGCTTTCTTTTCTCTTTTTATCTTCCCTTCGCCTCTTTCAACTTCCTCTTCCCCTCCCGAACCATCATGTCTGTTCTTTTCTTTTCTTCAAGTTAGTAGTCTGCAGCATTGGTCATGGTTTACACAGGTGTTCTGGATTTCACGGATATCCACCCCTTTGTCACGACTAGTAGTATGATGGTCGAGTAAGAGCCACTTTCGCGCCTCAGTACTGAAATGGATCTACGTATTTGCACTCTGATTTTCACGGTTCATTCCCACTTATCCTTTGTTTCCCTGAGAATTCACACGAAGTTTTGGGCTTATGTTCTTCGTCGTCAGCGAATGGTGTCACCTACGGGGTCAGAACGTTCCAGCCGCAAGCTTCGCTTTTGAAGCAGTGGCACCGGGCTTTCGGTCCAAACGCGATCCTTTGAGCGTCTGTCCTTGCCCGTTCAGCCACGCGTTTGCAATCGCTCATGGCATGTTTGACTTCTGGACTACATTTCCTCTTTGGGGATTTACTTTCCGCGCCCTTGAACGTTGGCCGGCTTTGGCACGGAAGGAAGTTGGGAAATGTTTGTAGTTGCCCTACTCCGGCTGGCATATGCTAAGATTTATTGGATCTCATCCAAAGTGCGTTAAAAAGAGTAATCACGTAAGCGTTACATGACAATACCGATACAAATACTAGCGAAGATAAAATTTGTCGGGTATTGGAATGCTATTTCCGCATGCAAGAAAGGATGGAAATCTATGGCTAAATGCCGCGTTCAGAGTACATAAGAATAAACGCTAGCTAGCGAAACATTGCGGCTACGCTATTAATGAAATGCCATTGCTTCGTGGGACTTCGTTGATCAGCCTACGCGGCTTTGCGCTTTCTCAGTTTATCCTCGTCTCGATTCACGAACCATATGGAAATGCTCATGTAAGCTGCGAACATTATCCACATCACGTATGGTATGAACAGTTGGTAGGCGAATCGATTCATGGGTTTGAACAAAACCATGGTTGCCATGGCAGCCACGGACAGTACCAAAGTATCCACGGCGGCAAGACCTCTTTTCTTGAAGGTGAAAAATATGGGCATCCAAGCCCAGTTGAGCAGCAATTGTGCTCCATACACGATGAGCGGCCATCCGGCTGCTCCGCCAAATCCATTGCCATCTCGCCAGACCAGGTACGAGGCGAATCCGCTGATAACGTACATCGCCGACCATACCAGCGGAAACAGCCACGGTGCCGGTGTGAACTTTGGTTTTGGTAAATTCTGGAATGGGTGCATTGGGTAGAGCTATGAAACGTGACTGCATGGGCAACTGTCAGTAGTTCAGCCCTTCGTGGCACACCAAGGATGCGGATACCCCTCATAGGAAGTAATATGGAAAAGCAATGATAGAACTGAGTCTCTCTACTCGCGCTAACACGTTTGCTATATATGAAATGCTCAAGTATGACAGCATGCACCAATTACCAATAATGATAGTAAAGAGTTCACAAAAGCAACGATAAACTTCTCATACAGAAGTGGATTCAGCTTCAGATGTTCGCTTCTGGATATCTTACCATTACTAGAAGTGTGTCAAGTGGATTCGAGAAGTTCCATGCGGTTACAAAGGAGCTGTCTAACTTTTTCTTACCGTGTACCATTCTTGGTCTACATATTTGTACTGCCTGAATGCGGTTAGCCATCCTCCGATGAGGGGAGTCAGTGCGGCAACAGCGAGCGGAGCCCAGTTGGAATCAATAACTTCCATAGCTGCGGAGCGAAAGGAGCCAAATCGACCACTGAGTGCGTCCAGTATGGACTCCTTTGGCAGAGCACTTGCAGCCTGCACTTCGCGTGACCACGTGACGTGTAGAATATTGGTTGCCAACTCAACGGGATTCGGGTAAACAAACTGAAAGGCCAGCAGCACCCAAATACGAATGAGTCGATCAACTACCATCAGACAAACAACAGGCGGCCTTCCTAGTGCGGAGTGGCGTTAATGAAGAGAAAGAGAAGAACTACTGACCAATGAATTAGCATGCATCATTGCCGTGGGCCGCCTACACCTGATGACCTACGAAGTGATTCATCGTTGAAACAATGGTCCTAATGAAGTCCATCGCATTTGCTTACTCTCCTTCGCACGATGGAGGTTGCTGCCAGAAGTACGTAGAGGTTAAGTCAGTCGAACGTATTGCTTTTCCTTAAGTAGCTACAGTAGCTCGATGGCAACGTAAACACAATCATTTGCATTTCACGCTATTCCAATAAGAGCCCATTGATTATGTATCGTTGAAAGACGTTGAAGCAACTTACATACTAGGACTCAACTGTGTGGCAACTTCGGTAAACTTCTGTCGAACTCTGCAACGTAACATTTTCCTTAAAAAGCACAGGGACGCATTATGGCGCACATATTTACTATTTGACTGGACACGGGATATTGGGTAACGGGATAGTTAAACGGTACCTTCCTCTTTAGCAAATGGGCACCTGGTTGTTGTGCTCATTCACCCATTTGCTTAACTTCCTTCTTAGCTTAAATGACCTCACATTTTTCGTCCCCAGCGAACATGGCCAAACTCATACATAAGGTACAAAAGACGCAGTTCAAAATCATGACGGGCGAACTTGGCACAACGTTTGCCGCTGTCAGGATGCCTTGCCATTGTTGACTAACTGCAGCTATCAGTTACCACTCGCATGATTCCTTTGACATTATACCTGCTGAAAGTTTTCTGCACTATCCTCGTGACTGGGCTTAGGCTTGGAAGCGTTCTTACTAATTCGGTAAAGCGCATTTTTATGTACTTGAGCGCTTTTTCAGAGGGACATAAGTTAATATATCCTCCCTTTTCGTCTTCTGTGTTCACACGAGCCATGTTAAAGCACCAAGTTCAGAACAGCGCCTGGGGTTAGGCGTTTATGCATGGGCGTACGTTCACGAATTCCCTTGCTTTCCTCTGACGATGTAAAATTGCTGAGCATAATAATGTCAGCAGTCGATCAGCGCTTACTGACTATCTTCATGCAATTGCTCGTATTCTGCATGCGCAGTTTCCTTGTTGCGTAACAACTACATAAAACCAAACCCATGCCATATTCTGCTCCTGTGCATTGCTCAAGTAAATGCGATTCCAAAAACCTTATATCATGGCGTCAAGCTAATTTATCAGGCATCGTGTATCGTAAGGAATTAAGCTGTCAGGATTCGTAACCAAATCCATAAGCACGTACAACGACGGTTGATCAGTGGCCGGCATACATGACTGCGAAGCATTCGAGCAGGGATTTCTAAAATTTTTTGCAATTTGTTCGTTGAAGTCTCCCTTTTAACGTCCTAAGTCCTTACCTTCACCGGCCTTTTCTCCACAAGTTACTTTCAGTTACTCAAAAGACTCTTTCTCACTTCTCTTCCCACTTTTGTACCTGTGTTGCGATGCGTAAGGAAGATTGGGCTGCCAACGGAATCGTCTCTCCTAATTTGGGGTTACCCGGACCGGTTCACTATCAAAAGCCCGAAAATCAAAATCCCGAACGTTCAAAATCCCGAACGTCAAAATCCTGAATGTTCAGAATCCCGAACGTTAAAAATCCTGAATGTTCAAAATCCCGAATGCTCCAAATCCCGAAAGTCAGAATCCCGAACGTTCAAAATCCTGAAAATCAGTATCCAGAGCGTTCAAAATCCCCAATGTTCGAAATCCCGATCGCTGAAAATCCTGAACGTTCAAAATCCCGAAAATCAGAATGGTGCTGTGAAAGCAGAAAGCCGTTGAAATGCAATGGCCGGGCAGTAACCAAACATTCAAATGCAGAACATACACTTGTAAAGTTTGTTGAATACAATCATGCTCCTGAAGCAACCGGGGCGAATATTTCGAATATTATAAAACAAGTGAAAGAGAAGGCGAAAAATACAAGCAGTCTCCCGTGTCAAATCGTTCACTCTTCTACGACCACTTCATCTCCAAAGGTAGTATCGTACTTGCCTTCGACGGACGCCCTCTGCCAGAAAATACGAAGAGTTCGGCGAACACGGGGACTTCCTGAACCAAGAACTCTTGCTGACCTAGAAGTGCCTCCAGAGCTGCAAAGAGCATTAACTGATGAGCCATTCCTTATGAGCGACTCGAATGTCCAACGGCACAGACTTCTTATCTTTGCCAGTCTGGCTAACATACAAAAGCTGGCCCATGCATCTCACTGGATAATGGATGGCACTTTTAAAACCGTTCCCACGTTGTTCTATCAGTTATATACAGTTCATGTCAGTGTTGGAATAGGAAGTCGTAGAACATGCCCGCTCGTTTATGCCTTAATGACCGGGAAAGAAGATGTCCTCTATAAGCGTTTGTTTCATGAATTGGTCGATTTTGCAGAACGAAATGAATTGCGGCTGCGTTGTCAAACAATAGTGACAGATCTGGAATCAGCAGCTATCAACGCTTCTGAAAGTGAATTTCCTGGTATATGAATGAGGGTGTTCTGTGCGTTCGCATAATGTAACTTATTTCCTCTTTTTAGACGCCAAAAATACGGTTCGTTTCTTCCATTTATCACAGTGCGTTTGGAGAAAAATTCAGACAACTGGTTTGGTGGCGCGATACGGTAACGATGAAGGCTTTAGTTTGAAAATGCGCCATTTGTGTGCGCTTGCTTTTCTTCCTGCTAACGAAATTCCGCACGCCTTCGAAGAACTAAAGGCGCATTTGCCGGATGAGACCTGAGAAGTTATTAACTGGTTCGAAGGGAATTGCGTCCACGGAAGGATAAAGACACGTTTACGCAATGGATTTGTCTCCCGATCACCAGTTCTGTTCCCACCAAGCTTGTGGTCTGTATATGAGTGCATTCAAAACAGATTTCCGCGCACTCAAAACAACGTATAAGGATGGCACCGAAGATGGGAAACTTGAATAGGAAATGCGCACGTCAGCGTATATCACGTGGTACAAGAATTTAAAAAGAGCAGCGTCACGTAGAAAACGAATGCGAGCGTATTCTCCGAGGGGAGCCATGCCTTAAAGCAAGAGAAAAAGACATTTTGCGTAACGAAAAACTTGAGAAGATATGCAACGACCGACAAAGTCGTCCAGCTCATATGTACTATCTGCGAGCAATTGTTCATCATTTATCTCTGTGATGCAGTTTTTTATATGTGCACAGTTTGGTGCATGTGCGCTTTCTATAATAAAAATTTGACTCTGCAAAAGGCACGATGACAAACTTCACTTTGCGTGTGCAAAATGTTGAAAGCTCTTCAGTGAGTCATGTTCGTCTGCCTGCATATGCTAAAGTCAAACCTTTCGCGCATTTACATCGTTTCAGAAACCGAATACAAGCATTGGAAACGTTGCCGTTTTTAATCGATGAATTTTGTCATAAACTTTTCGTCACGCTCCTATAGAAGAACTATTCACTGTTCCGCTGTTTCTCTAACGTGCTTTTCTCAGCGCCCAACCCCTGCCATACTAGCAACGAACGCCAGAAATAAACATGAGATCATACATTCTATAACATAAGGATCATCATGCAAAACTATAACATAAGGATCAAATACAAGGTTTCCGACATATTATAGAAAATTAGAAAGGCTGCAGGAAACAAATCCGCTGTGAGTACTGATACGGTCCTTCGAGCAATGCTAACCTAACTGTATCAGCTCAAAAGATGGCTGTCATAGACTGCGGCACGTACAATATGTATCCAGAGATGATTAAATTTTAAGTTAGTGCATGGGGATTATGTACTTAACAGGATGGCTTTTGTATTAACTGGGACCCAAGATTTGTGATTCTTTGGCACCCTTCCCTATGGTTTGCTAGACTCTTTCATCAGCCAAGTTTTTATGATGAGAACGACGCTATACAGGAGTGCAGGTATAAACAGTGGTGCAAACAATTACCAGCCACACAAAAACACATTTGTATTAGGTCTAAGAGTGCCTTCTTGGACAGTTTGACAAAATTTCTTAAAGCGTCGTAACTCTACTCAGGATCACGATGCTTGAACGAAGTCAGCAGCAGAGGCACGAACACCATAACTCCTCTTCTGCAGTTGCAAATAATAGACCTAACATGCGAGTGTTCCTTTTTTGGCTGAAAACAACCTTTCGGGATTTTGAGCGTTCAGGATTCTGATTTTCGGGATTTTGAACATTCGGGATTTTGAACGTTCAGGCTTTTGAACATTCGAGATTTTGACGTTCGGGATTTCGAACGTTCGGGATTTTGATTTTCAGACTTCTGAAGGCGACCGACCCGGACCAAGGAGTACCTAAATATAGGATTACTTGTTACGATATCTGTATGCCTGGTATTTTGAAATCCAGCTTTGCGACGCCCTGAGGTCAAGACATCCCTGCGAACTAAACACTGAAAGTTTGAATTAGAAATTTCATTGCGTTCATTTGTTACAACAGATCCTACTCATAAAGTAGCCACCCATTCACTGATTAACCTGTTTACTATGCTATTACGAACGTAGTGAAAGAGAAACTAGCGGTCACCTTAACTATTTAGCTCTGAACAATGCTGTCACAGCACGTTACGAAGGAAACTAGTTTCGAAGACAGAATCCATGGTAACAGGGGAGTTCGTTATGCTTTGTCTGCGGTTTCTTCCCGTTGTTCTGCATCTGAAATTAAACGTAACAACGCCCTACCAGCGGATGGATGAGTCAGTTATTTGGTAAAACATTCATAGCAATGACTTGCTAATCTCAGGGCTTTCAGAACAATCCAGTGCCGTCTTCAGCGAGTGGCAGAGGCCCAGAGTAGTTTTGCAAAAAGCTTTTTAATATTCCTGTCAGGTATTGCAGATAGGGTTGGGTCAACTGAGGATTCTGGCAGCACCCGGTCTGCTGTAGTAGGCCGTCCCACACCTGGCTCAGATTGACCGCATTATCTCGATTCATGAAGGAGAGATTATGTCGAATGAATAGGGCCTCTCTAATTTTGCGATGATACAAGATGCTCTCACGTGGTGTGACCACTGAGAGTATTGTTCAGCGACCGCTGATGCATTGATCGTTTCGTCCATTGCTTTCGCTACCTAATAACTGTTGCTGCGTTGAATTTCAGATACAGAACAACTGGAAGAAACGGTAGACAAAGTGCATATTAGTTTTGGTGCACATATGCACTCTTTTCCAAAAGGCCGCACGGCTGAGCCTGAAAAGATTAAGCGAAGTTGTAGCTCATATTCTCGCTTCGCGCGGTCTCCGCTATTGGTGAAATGTTTGACGCTGAACGGTTTCCTATATACTGCTGAACATTTCCCAACCTGCTAATTATTCCCCCGTTTCCCAAGTGAAAGGCTTGATGAGCAGTAAACCAGACGCTGCCCTTTTTCAAATCCGTAAGTACCATTCCGGTTTGCTCGAACATTTTTTATGAGCGACGGGTAAGTCGCAACAGAGGACAATGCCGACGCAATGGTTTCCGTGTCGGTAGGCCAGCAGAAGCGTACCACAGCGCTTGAGATGAATGGACAGGCAAATGAACGCCAATTTGTAGCCAGTGTTTCCCCGGGGAACCAAAATTACAAGTTCAATGCTTTGATTTTCAGGTTACATCATCCAGACTGACGTATGCCTGATTTGCAGGTTCAGATTGACCTTACTTCATTTATTGAAAAGCCGTTGAAGACGCTTAGATCTCACCTTCATTACCCGACAGTGTAACGTTTTTCTATCAATTTATCGCAAAACGCTCACATATATAGTAGCTATCATTACGTTCGTAACGAGCACAGAAGTACGCAGGAGTTTAATGTGGTGGCGCTAGCTTTAAAATCCTTTATCAATAGCCGTTTACTCCGCACCACCATCATTTCGCTTAGGCGACCTGGCGATGGTCGGCTGTGTTTTATGGCAGCACTGATAGTCAAGCTCTGTGACCTAATGTTTATGATATGATGCACCCTTTTCGCGCAGTGGTCCAGTGCTGGCAGTGCCTGCAGAATCGAAGGCTTCGGTATATCAGTCTCTTTGTGTTGACTGTCACTAATGTACGGTAGCAGCAATGGGAAACGTGACATGGCCCGTATGAAAGATATGTGAGGAAAGGTAAAGCAGTACGATGCAACTGCTGGAACAACAGCACGGAAAAGGAAGGAAGTTAAGATATGTTACGATATGCCCGAGCTTGATTGAAATTCAGTTTGAAGCACTTTAAGAATGATATCAGTGGTCCTGCCGGTTCAGTTTCCGAAGTCGTCAGCGAAGCACCATAGGCCATCTGGCAGGAATCGCCTCCGGCTCCACACCCAGCGGGCACACGCTTCCTTCTGCTGTTTGATTAAATTTATTCCATCAATCAATCATTGCATGTGTTCACCGTGCTGTCATATGGCTGGTTGACTTGACCACTGAAGACAGGACACCGGGAGTTCCTACATTTCTGGTCTGTTAGAAATGTAGATTTAAAGATTCGTTTCTCTCAATGCCACGGTCGGTCGAAGAAGATGCTTGCACTTCTACATGACTGTGTGGATGGCACACGCCGGACGAGTCAGGGGTAGACCTGAAAGCTGATGTCGAGCATAGAAGCCTGACACGCAATGATTGATTGACCAGGTGACAAAGAATAGCGCTGATGATATAGATATAAGGTTGAACGGAAAGCATCAGGTTTTTATTGTTACGTCCACGAAAAGTTGCGTCCAGTGGCCGGGATATACCTATATTATCATTAATCATGACAGAAGGAAAAGGAAATTAAATGTAATAGAAGATATCAAGTTCTCAAAGAAGATAATACGTGAGTAGTAGCCGAAAGCTTTGCGTTTCGGACAATAAACGCTTTTATCGAACGGGAGAATACCGTGTTACATTCATTCGCCAAAGAAGATAATAGTGAAATCATTACGCAGTGTCTAGAGTGCCACAACGGATGAAGCAAAATGCCTGGAAAGAAATGTGGTTTAAAGGGCATAGCCAATGCCCTACGACTGACGATTTGGCGTCCTTGTAGCTGAACGCCTGTTCTCGCTGTTTTGTCAATGGTTCAGGATGATGAAGCAACACTGATCTGCTTCAAATGATCCGTTGGAAAAGCATATCTCATCTGCCTTTTCACTGTTTTCAGTGATGGGCTTTGCATGTCTCGCTTGCCCTTGAATGAATAAAGGTGTATTAGGAAAATCTCGTATTATCCTTAGCAGATGATAGCAACGAGCAAGCTTCCACTGGAAGGGATCACGTTTGCGCCTAGTGTGTTCAATGTAATTGTGAACGGAACGATTCATTCTACGTTTTTCTAACGACAAATTGAGTCAGAAGCTGGACAAAACTTTTTGCAGTAGCGTTTCAGCCAATTGCCTTAACGGCAGAATAGGTGGAAAATGATATGCCGATAACTTAATTTAGGTGTTTTCTAATATCTGCCCGGAACGGTAATTAAGTTTATATCACATGTCCCCTAACGACACCGACTGTGACATCACGCCTCTTTCTGTTGCGAAAATTTGCACCTACCGTCTTTGGTGGCTTCTTGTCAACGAACAGTATGATTGCTTGGAGCTCGTTTATCCAGGCATTACTGCGCTTATGCTACCTTCACTGGAAACGTGAACCTTTTGCTAAGGTCTAGACAAGTGATTCCAAATGGGGGCCCTGGGCCCCCTTGGGGTCCCGGAGAAGCGTAAGGGAACCCTGGAAAGTGAGGAGGTCCCTGGAAGAACCCTGACAAGATTGAAGGCACTCTGGTGTGGTAATGGTAGGTCACTGAGCGCTGGAAAGTTAAGAAGGGTAAGGGGCGATATGGTTTCGATCATTTCATGCAGGATGTGAAGTAACGTTTTCGTTCGTCTGATTGTTCATTTAGCAGAGAACTTCACCGCAGTCGTGGACTTCTCGCTTTGTGATACTTTGTGGAAACGCATCCGTCAAATCTTGTTTCCTTCTTTCTCTTTCTAAAAGTCCGAATCTGATTCTACCTTACTCATATTTGTCAAGTACTATAATTGACCAACGCCTTCAGTCAGGAAGCAAGCGCCTTATGTAAGAATTCACTTATGCTTGAAGAATTGTTAGACGACTTTGCCCTGTTGTTTGGCGTTCGAGTAGGCAAAACCCAATGGTGACAAGTTCAATGCTTCATTCTGCGCTAAATGCTGACCATTGCTCAAATACCTATTCAACAAGTTTACTATGAAGTCACTCCCAAAAAGGACAAGAACCTGTAGGAAATCTAATGCGACAATAAGGACGGTTGTAAAGAGTGGATGGGGGTCACAGGATGATTCTCAGCAATGAAAGGGGTCCCTGGCGCCGAAAAGGTTGGGAAACACTGGTCTAGACATAGACAAAGGCAGAAAATAGTGCTAATTATTATGTCCACTGTGCGTGTTTGACTGGAAACATAAGCCCCTTATTAAGGTCTAGGCTTAGGTAAGGGCAGAAAACGATGCCTATGGGCATGTCGTATTTGTAAGCTTGGCGGGAAACATGAGCCTTATGTTATGGTTTTGGCAGTAGATACTTGCCCGCATTGTCAGCTACCCTGGTATGAAGACAGTATGAAACAGATTCAGTTGAATGTTCGCGACATGGAAGACAAAGGAAAGAGAACGTTGAAACTACCACGAAGGCTTAGTGCAACGCTCAGTATGCTCCGTCAATTTACGTTACTACTTCACAGACTGTGACGTCAGGGGACATGAAATATATACTTAATTATCGCTCAGAGTTACAGTAGGTGCCCGGCAGATATTAGAAAAGACCCGTCAGTACAATCCATTGTTTTATTTTATTGCAGCTGTATATTCTCTCTGTTATTAATATAAACATTAAGTACAAATACCTTCGTGCAAATACCAGTAGTTGTATTAAGTACAAATACCAATGTTGCAAACATGTTGTCGCACGACCAAGGGGCCGGCAGTTGCCCCGCGGTCACCGACGAAAACAGCGAAAACAGATGGTGACCACGATGTCCGACCTGCTGCTGCGTGTGCCGTGACGAGAAGACTATATAAGGACAGGGTAAAGGACTGTGACATTCGTTTTTCGGTTAAGAAGCTTGCGAACACTTTGATTGAATAAAGTGACTGTTGCTCAACTACTTCTACATTTAAACGCATTATTTTTGTGAAGTTCATCTTAGTTTACCATGTTGCCGGAACGCTAGCGCTAGCCGTATTTCGGGCAAAACATCGGCCGTGGTCGCAGGTACATTAAAGAACCAACATTATCATGTTTTCAGCAACAGGCAACGATCTGTAAGCACATTCGAACATATCTGTTTTCCTTCAGCTGTTTGAAAAGTAAAGTGGCATTCTCCCAGATGGAAAGAGAAGCAGAGGACATGGGATCACGGTTGAAATGCAAGGAGATGTTTGTCGATGGCATCATGTGCACAGTCAGGAAGCAGCAAATCAGCTTTAACGTGCTGAAGGAGTACTGGATTTACGTTCGCCAACTTCAGGCCGTTTCGGGATCTCGAAACTGAAATACGCTGATCGCTGAGCTAAGAAAGGAGAGCACCCTTATGAACTTTCTAGAACAAGAGAATCAGCGACTCAGTCACCTGTTGGACGACCAGAAAGCCTCCTTGAAACTGACTGCTTCTCGTTATGTACAACAGTTGGAGGCGTTTCACCGGCTGAATGCCTGCGATAAGCGCGTCCTGTGGGCGACTACGTCAGCGGAAACTTGCGGTTTAGAATACATAAATAGTTATGTGAACTTTGTTCACGATTTCCAAAATTGCAGCAAGAATAGTTTAAGAAAAAATGAACAGCTGCGTGCAGAGAAAGGCCGATTTGCTATAGAAAATGCATCGCTACAAGAAATTCTGAGTCAACTGCCTGCGGCGAAAGATAAGGAAGCGGGCCTACTAAATCAATAGCCTTGCTTTGGCGTACTTTTGTCGACAAGATTGCTGGATATTTCTGAATTAGTTGTGAAGTTGATGGTGTTGACCACACGAAAAGTTATGCGCTCGTCCTACAACGTAATTTGTTATGGGCCCGGAGTTAACACAGACATGGCCAATAACATTTACTATCAAGCAAGCGTAAACAGTTCAGGCAAAACGAGTACATGCACAAGCACACACGATTGACACGTCGTCACCCACCGTGTTCTTCTCTGTCCGCAGGTTCGCCCTGAGCTATTGCTTTCCTCTGATGTATTTCGATGCCCACGGCTCCACCATAACAGTAATGCGCTAAAGCAGTGTTTCCCAAGGGGGCGCTGGAGCCGAAAAGGGTAGTTGGGGGTTGCGCGCTGGTAAGCTTGGGGGACATTGGTAAGTCTGGGGGGCGCTAACGCCCCCCCCCCTGCGTAGCTAAAGGGATGCCAGATAGTTCTGCTGAGTAAAGTGCATGTTTGACGTTGCAAGAGAAGCGCGAGAATGGCAAATAGCAGTAGTATTGTGTGGTCGGCACAGATGACACGTCGCGCGCTTTTTTAGCTTCTTTCTAGAATGCACCCTTCGTCTGCCCTGACGCTGCCTAGTCGCAGAACATAATTAGGCTATGTTGCGTGCAATTGGTCCGCAAGAAAGGTTGAACCTGCGAACAGGCTTTGGGGTACGATCTGCAACACTGAAGCGAGCGAAGGAGGCGCTCTGACCGATTGATTCCTGATTTACGCGTGACTTTTTGACCGATAGTAAGCTGGGTTTACTCCAGTTGCCTTTTTTCTTTTTATTTTTTGGCGTTTCAGGCTATGCTTAACGTTGAGAAAGCAAAGTGCGAGTCGCTGTTCTCTAGAAAAAAGCTATGCTTATGCAGATGTAGATATTCTTCTTCAAAGCGTCTCTGCAGTGGATAACAAATTAGTTTTCCAGCTTCCTTTGCGAAAGTCTGGTCTGAAAGGAGAAAACAATGCTCCTTCCCGCCGTTTCTATTTTGCATTCGGTCTCCGGTAGCTCGTAGTGTTTTTGTTTCGGGATTCTGGCATATTCCATTCCACGTAAGTGCCCACTCTTCTATTATCTCTACTGAAGTCAACTTTGGCAGTTGCACTTCAGTTGTTTGACATATTGAAAGGAAGGTGTAGGCAGCCTGGTTTTCCAATTTTCAATCATCGTTCGCCATTTAAAAGCACCTTATTTAACTGGATTTCCCAATGGCAGAGTCGAAAAGGAAATATAGGCAATACAGCTCAGATTACCTCAAGTACGGTTTGATCATTGCGCCAAATAATCCGCAATTACCGATGTAGCAGAGTATTCTCGAACGAGTCTATGAAGCCTTCAAAATTGAAGAAACATCTTGCTAAAATACATCCAGACAAAGCAGACAAAGAGTTCAACTACTTCAAATCGCTCCGCGAAACGTTCGGAGATCGGCCCACTCTATCGAACATGTTTTCCTCATGAACCGCCTTACAGATGGACTGTCTGCGCGCCTCGTTTAACATTTCATTGATGATCGCTAAGTCTGGAAAAGCGCATACCATCGGCGAAGAATTACTTCTTCCTGTTGTAAGCGAGGTCTTACATACTGTTTTGCATAGACCGGCAGCAGAGGCAGTTAACAGTATTCCTTTGAGTAATAACACCGTTCAAAGGCGGATCGACGAAATGGGAAAATATGTGGAAGAAACGTTCTGCAATTCTTTGAAAAATAGAAAGTTTTCCTTACAAATAGACGAATCGGTCCTCCCTGGAAATGAAGCACTACTGCTTGCGTAGGTGCGATTTATAAAAGAAGAGGAGTTATCTCAATAGTTTCTGTTCCCAACGGTCATGGACAGTAAAGGAATGTCCATTTTTCGGATCGTGGAAGGGTATTTTAAAGAAAAAGAGATTCACCTCACGAATGTGATCTCTGTCGCAACAGACGATGGTTGGTTGTCAACGAGGTTTCATTCCGTACTTCAAGGTCGTCCCAGAAGTATTGGCCATTCGGTGCGTGATTCACCGACATCACTTGGTGGCGAACTCCCTAAGTGAGCGCCTCCATCGTTCCCTTCAGCTTGTCATTACGGCGGTAAACAGGATCAAGAGTAGGCCGTTGAACGATAGATTATTTCGCCAGTTGTGTGAGGAGAATGGGGAAGATTTCCATCATTTGTTGCTTCATACTGTAGTAAGATGGTTGTCGAAAGGTGCCTGCTTGTCATGGTTCTACAATCATTTTGCTACAGTTTTGGAGTTCTTTAAAGAAGATTACGCGTCTCTTTGTGAAAATCTGAAGACTTTCGAAGGTGACATTGCTTATATGGCTGATCTATATGTGAAATTCAATGAAATGAATTTACGGATACAAGGCGACGAGTTGAACTTGACAAAAGCGAAAAGTGTCATTAGCGCATTCGTTTCCAAGCCGTTATTCTACAAATACAACCTCTCCCGCGAGGAGCTTTACAACTTTCCCAATCTTTGTGAAGTAAGGAACAAAGGGCAAATCAGTGAAGAAGACATTGAAGTTTACTGGCGTCATCTGGAGTCGCTTCACCAAGACTTCATCGAATGGTTCCAAGATATCCTTTCTCTGGAGGTCCCAGATTGGATCACAAACCCTTTCTCTGGGGTTGAGAATGCAGAAGTACAATTGCAGGAAGAGTTGCTAGAGCTGCAGGTCAATGAGGAGCTCAAGCCGAAGTTTAAACTTGGATACAGAACCTTCTGGCTGCAACGCGGTATCTCACGTTTGTACCCAAGATTGTGGCCTATAGTAAGGAAGCCACTTATCTCATTTCCTTCTTCGTATCTAGTTGAGCGTGGATTTAGCGTCGTTGCTAACGAAGAAGAGAAGCAAAGTGCAAATTGTAAATCGGGGCGATCCGACACTTCAGCTGACTAGCATGGGGCCGAATGTTGAAAAGCTGCTCTCACTGCGTGGTTTCCAAGTCTGACAATGAAGTTCGCTCGCTCTGTTACACTCGTGACTACAGCAAGTAAATTCATCAGCGTTATTTACCACATTTTCTCGGCTAAGAATGTTGCGTGGGCGTTCAACTTGCTCTGGTAAACCAAGCTCCCGGCTAGGGGGCGCTGGAGAAATTGCTGGTCCAAAAGGGGGCGCCGGCGAGGAAGCCGGTGGGAAACACTGGTCTAAACAAATCAGGCGTGTTTATTCCTGAAAGCTTTGTCCAAAATGAAAGTTTTAACTTACTTAAACTAATGCTGGTCCGTAAGAAACCTGCAGAAATGAGGGAATACCTGCACATAACAAAGCGATCATACACGCGAATATTGACGTCACATCAGAAATTCGCCGTGAAACGTGTCAGCGATTACCACTAGCCTACATGAACAGCTCTTCAGCATTCTATTAATAAGACCATCCGGTAGCGGAAAAGAACTCAGGATGAAATTACTACAAAAGCGAAAAAAGAAAGGCTCTGGAGAAAACGAAAGAGCGCCATCTCGTTGCCAGAATTCGATTTCTCACAATTCCAGCATTCGGGTTCATATCCGTCAGGTTTTCCAAGTTTATGGATTTTGAACGTAGACCATTCGGATTTTCGGGATTTTGATAGTTCGCAGCTTCGTTAGCAACAGGCGAACCCGTGCCGAATCGTCGAGCTCGGCAACTTCAACGTTGAAGAAATCCTCGTAACTGGAAAACCATGCTTCAAATGTGTCATCGGTGACAGGATTATAATCGAACTCTGTAATGCTTGCAATCGGCGTGTCCAGACAAGGCTATGCACCATTTGCCTTTGCCCATGACGCATGAACTGAGGTCAGGCGCTGCACAGTTTCAGCGAACTGTTCCTGGAAGTCGGTAAACTGTTGCAAGGTCAGCTGCTGCAAAGCGAGGAGTGATTGTAGGTCCTCTTTACTTTGCGCCATGCCGTTATAGCTGAGTAATCTAGTCGCCAAATGTCATGTCGTCGCGGGGAGGAGCCAGCAGCGGACAGGAGCGAGATTAACAAGCTATCGCGCCCATGATAGTAACGTAATAGGTAGGTGATAGTGATATATAACGGACATTTTGATCAAATTTTTTAAAACACCATAACTGTACTCATAATCACGATGCTTGAACGAAATCAGCAGCAGCGGCACGAAAACCATAACCCCCTTCTGCAATTGTAAACAGTGGACCTTGCATACGGACATACTAATTTTTCTTTATTTTGATTGAGAACAGTTTTTGGGATTTTGAACGTTCGGGATTTTGAACAATCAGGATTTTGACACCCAGGATTTTGAACGTTCAGGATTTTGATTTTCGGGCTTCTGAAAGCGACCACGCTAGAAGTACAGTAAAACCTCCCTAATCCGGACCTCCATAAACCGGATGCTTCTCTAATCCGTCTCATGGAAGAGAACAATAAGACGACCGTATGCGTTAAAGATGTTTAGGCTACCTCTGAGAAACGGACAGTCACTTGGCGGCAACGGCTATAAGAGCAGCAAACAACCAGCCAACGGTTTTTTCGGTATACGTTAGCATAGGCGCAGATCAGGCACGGCTCTACTGAGCCAATCTCGACCAATAAGCTGACTGCAGCAAGGCACCCGAGACCTAGTTTTCCCCAAATAAACAGAAATGTGGATCAAAGACCTGGTGTTTTTCAGTCGCGTAAAACTACAATGTTCTCATATAACGCCAAAGTTAGTTCCTGGAAAACCTCGCGTTACACGAGAACGCATTATGCGAGATACGTAAAGTATAGGAAAATTGGGTTTTGGGGCACATCGCCAGGAAAATTGTTCACCTGTAAGCAATAAAGGAGCAGATCGCAAATAAGCAGGGTTTAGAAAAAGGGACTCCGCCCTGTCTATGCTACTTATTCAACAACTAAGGATGCAGCGATATGAATCCTGTCCCTCTTTGCTTCGCTCTTCGCTATTATCGTGGCCGCTTGACTAAGGAACGTCATACTGCCACATGCCTTCTCATTTCATTCATAACGTCCCAGTACCTGAAGTTTCTTTTCAACAATTAGCGCCTTTGTTTTTCACCCACTGCTTGAAGACGCCGAGACGGGAACCTTAGACATCTAAGGGCTGTCCTTAGGTGTCGAGAGCTAGTAGACCACTTGCAAAGTAAGCTCACAACGAGGGCACTTCGCGCTACAGCGTCCACGCCATATAAGAAACTGGTTTTCGCTGGTTAGTCGTTTTCGTTGATCAAATGGACTTCGCCACCCTCGTAAGCTAACTCCCCGCTTGCAGAGACTGACATCGCGCTGTGGACGCCAGGAACCTGCATCTAAAATAGCATTACCTGCTTTTCTCTGACCTACTGTAGGCCTCTTCCATAAACCAGATTTTTCCGTATTCCGGACTACCCTCCTCCCCGACGCGTCCGGATTAGGGAGGTTTTACTGTACTGCAATCTGCGCTTGTACATGATCAAGGCAATGCGCTGCCGCCGGCAGAGGGCCAAGTTCCACCATTGCACTGTGTTTATTAATTGCTGAGAGCAGCGAAATGCTCATGAAGGAACCCACATCGAAGGAAAAAGCGTACAACTAATGCACCATGTTGAACGTGAATAATTAACCGCCCAACCGCATTTGGTTTGCCATGAATTCCGCCTTGTCGCCCAAGCCGAGAGAAGCCGCAGTGTCCCCTGCGTCGACACTTTTCGAATGGTACATGTGTAATGTCTGGGCCCAAAGCACGTTCTTTATTCGCACTTCGCAAACATACACTTCGTTTGTACTCTCTCTCTCCCACACTATATCGGGGATCGAGGATAGCTTTGATAATAATGGGTTTCAACCGCTACAAATTGTACTGTACATACCTCCCTCGCCTGGAAAAGCTCGTCCCGAGCTTGAAAAAATGTAATCTCGAAAACGAGAAGGTGGACGTCTTTGTCAATCAGGATTTCGTCGTTGTTTCGTCACCTTGCTAGGCGGTTCACTTGAGTCAGGTGCGTTGTCTTCGATCACATCTTCCGTATGCATCTCGACCTCTGTTGGTGTTCTTATTGTGCGCGGTTGCAGTCGATTGACGTGTGCTATTCTATGCGTGCCGTTGTCTCTGCGCACCTTCACAGTTGTGGGGCTTAACATTTCAACTACTGACCAACCTTCTTGCCACTGCAGTTGTAGCTTACTGCGTCTGGGGAACCACAGCCAAACCTATGTACAAGGGGAGAATTCAGGTCTGCAAGCCGCTCGGAAGTCGTAGTAATACCGTGGTTGTTCTGATGCAGCAGTTTGGAGTTTCTGGGCGAACGCCTGTAACCTGAGCATAGTCTCTTGCAGACTTGCGGACCAGTTGTCGACTGAATAATGTTACGGACTCTGTAGTACAGGGACTATCGGAAGAGCCTTGGGATGTCTGCCGAACATCAGGGTGAACGGTGTGTTACCGGTCAACGCGTGCCTAAAGGTGCGATAGGTGTACAAAAGGAGGGGGAGATGTTCTTCACAATCGAACTCGTTGCGTACGTACGTTCGAAACATCTGTAGCAGCGACCTGTTCGCTCTTTCTACAAGTCCATCGCTTTGGGGATGGTATGGGGTTGTCCGCCTCTTCTTGACTCGAAATGAGCGGAGTACGTGATGCAGTAGGTCGCTTTCAAAGTTAGCGCCTTGGTCTGAATGCAAAACAGATGGAATCCTCATACGACAGAAAACTGCTGCTAGCTCGCGGGCAATCGTGGCCGCCGTCTGACTTTTCAAAGGGATTGCTTCCATCCATTTCGCAAAGTAATCTTGCACAACATGCAGATATTTATGGCATTGGAGGGACACTGGCACCTCAAGCATGTCTACCCTAACGCATTCCCATGGTCGTCCGACAGGGGATGATGGCTGAAAGGGAGCAGGTGGGGTGAACGGAAGCATTGCTCGTTGGCAATCAGTGCAACTTCTGCAATAATTTTCAACATCCTTCGACATACCTGGCCAATACGTCATTGCAGCTAATTTTGCTAGCGTTTTTAATACCTCGAGATGTCCTGCGGCGCAAACATCGTGAGTAGCGCGAAGGAAATTGTGTCGAAGTCGACTGGGGTCGACGACTAAGCACTTACTACAATACTGTCGGCGACGTTCAACTGACAGCATATTTGGTGCAATCGTCAGGGAATCCCTAATCTGCTGTTCAACGGAATGTTACCTTCTAACGCTTTTTTAACGGCACGTAACATAGGGTCCCGCTGCTGTGATGAATGGCTTAACTTTGGACGTAACTGTTGTGCTTGTAGCTTGCAGAGCGCGCTTACTGTGCACTGGCAAACAGTAAATGACCCACAACGATGCCTTTACTGTTTAATAGAAAAGATGAAGCAATGAAGGGGAGGTACAGAATCCCCGAGAATACAAACGATAGTCTGGTGGCAGATAACAGACGTGTTAATTTGCAAATTATCAACAGTAACATCAACGAGTACTTCAAACTTCGAAAACCGCAGGTAGTACATACCTATTGGCGTCTGGGTCAATCTGGTCTTGGTTGATGTCTGCAACAACTGTGATAACTTCGAAATAAATCTAAAGCATGGGTTCGATGGTCCGGTGAAAGGATAATAATGTCATCAAGATAGACGGCGGCGAAGTCGAGACCGTTCAGGATGGTGTCCATCATTCGTTGAAAGGTGCTCGCGGCACCAGTCAGCCAGAATGGCATTCTTTTAAATTGGTACAGACCCATGGCAGGTCCTGGGGAGAATGCCGTTTTCTCCACATTCTGTGGGCTCATTGGGATTTGCCAAAATACACTTTACATGTCCAGGATCGAGAATCCTTTCGCGTCGGTGATTCGATCAAAAATATTATCAGGTAAGGGTAGTGGGTAGGCGTCTTTTCGTGTCCGTTTATTTATGTAGCGTCTCGCCTCGAGCGCAAGCCGTTCGAAGACATATCTGCTCGACACGCTTTTTATTCACAAGACACGTTCGGTAATATACAGCGAGAGTAATCTATGCACGACCGCTCGTCAGACCGATGGACGAGCCCAATTCCCCCGCCGTCTTCAGTGCCGGAATCCTTCGGGGCCATTCATCAGACGCAGAGCAGGTGCCAGACGCTGCAAGAGACGGGGTAATCGGATTACTCTAATCCCGCATCCATTCATGTGGTGAATGCCGTGGCGCACGCATGTGTCCGAGGAACGTAAGAGATGGGACAGCGGATTTATGCGGCGATGACCCACATCGAATCGGGGACCGGCAACACCTGCAGCGGTCCGCATTCCCCTGCTATAGGGGTAAGTGCGTGGCCCGGCTCCCACATTTAGTTCGCGGTAGTCAACGAATATTCGTACTTCACCTGACGGCTTCAGGGTGTACACCGCAGGTGCCATCCACGGACTGTTATTACGTTCAATAATTCCTTGATCCAACATGGCTTGCAGCTGTCTTCTGACCTCGGCGTGAAAGCGTTCTGGGATGCGACGTGGAGGGATTTTAACTGGGGAACCGCGAGTCCAGATTTGATGCTCGGCCAACGTAATGGTACCCGTGATCGTCGTGAAGACGCGGGCGAAGCGTCGAATGGTATCCGCGTACTGTTGAAAACAAGTTGGCAGGTCGTGTTCTGACGATCGGCCGTCCGTAAACGGTATGACATTGTTGGCAAGGGTACCTTCTTCCTCATCAGGGTTGGATACCGACCTGACACAGGCAAGTCGCGACTCACTCGTTGGTTGGCTGCTGCTGTTACCAAGGCACAATTGACCACATTACGGGCTGAACTCTCTGCGGCGCGCAACATCAATGCACACTCGCTGTGCCGGAAGGAAATCTATGCCCGAAATGACCTCAGTAACAAGTTGATGCAGAAAGTTTTGACTACAATTCAAGGAACCGATTTGTACGTGGAGTACCGTGGAGCCTAAGGCAGTCAGCGATTGTCCTGAAGCTGTCATGAGTGTCGGACATGTGCCGGCCGTAAGCAACGGTTTGAGCAGCTGCTCCAAGACATCGCCACCCTGTATCCGCCTTCCTGATCTCTTCGTATGCTCACCGCCGCACGATCATCTGCATTCGATTCAGAATTAAAGCAATTCGTTGTATGAAGGTACCGGCGCAGCACAGTGCGTAAAATGCATTCACCGCGTGAGCATCGAAAAACTCCTATGACTATTTAGTGGTTTCAGATTTTATATAGTTTCTACTTTTATAGATTCGCAACGCATAACACAAAAAGAATCATTTCTGAGTTTGTGTAGACCCTTTTAATTTTAAGTTACGCTAAATTAAGGTACAGTCAAGCTGAAGCTACGTCAGCGCCATCTAGCGAGAAAACTGCAGCTGCGACGACAGCGTCCCTTGCAGGGCATGAAACAGAGTAGACCCCAACTTCACAAACAAACTGTGACCTCAGGGACCGTGAAATATAAACTTAATTATCGCTCCGAGTTGCATTAGGTGTAGGGCAGGTATTAGAAAAGACCCCTGAATTGGTTCTCCAGTCATACTGTTTATTCATTGCCTGAACTCTACATTTTCGACGTTTTATTCCAAGCCATTTGCTCGCACCTTCGAATGCTCAAGATGACTGTCCGACCGACCAACGCATCCTACTCTTACACTACTGTAAAATGCACTTGTACCTGCAAATCATTTTTACTGGAATTACCTGTAGACGAATGTAGCGGCAAGATGATTTAAATGGCGATTTCTGCAGTTTTGTCTTCCTTTTTTCCGTTTAATGTGCGGCTTTCACCGTGGTCTCAAAGCACCCGTGCGACAGCACGTGGTCAGCATTTCCGTCGCGACGTTAACTGGGCTTGCGGCTTCGTTGTCAACCAGCGTCTGGACGTTCTTGGCAAGAAGGGAGCAGTAGCGAAGGAATTAGTCGGTTCGACATCCTTACACAAGCACATGCGTCGCTCAATAGTTCAGAAGATGGCGAGGTAAATGAGGTTTACTTTTGGAATAAAATTCCATAACTTTCTTTTGTCAGGGAACCGTACATATACATACATAATATATGTATGCATGATGATGTACATATGCATATATATGTACAAATTATAGGGTTGAGAAGCATCTGTTCCCTTAAACTGTACCCTTCGTTGTCCAAGCGTCGACCAGAGATTAGAAGGTCTTTAAGTTCATTCTGTTTTCACCCTACCACAGGCATTTGTTCCGTTTGTATTATTCGAAAAAGCGCGAATACGAAAGTGCATAGGCAGCCGTTGGAAGCCTTCCTGTTTTGTTCGGACAGGAGGGCCTCCCAAATCCTGGTATCCTTTCTGCACTTCTCACCTTCTCGGGTTGTATGGGACAAAGGTAACTCCTGGGATGGAACTGTACGCTCCTGTTGAAAAACAAGACGATCCTTGGCAGGTTTAGGTAGCTGCGACTTATTTGACCAAGCAATGACCGGATGGGTCCACTTTAGGCAGTTGTGACTTGCCATGCGCTTTCCAATTCGCCTGTAGCTTGCGTGCCAATAGACGATTGGCAATCCGGCGCAGCAATTTTCCATATTAGGGCAGTGGCCAATTTGGGACGTTAATGAAATTTAATTACTTAACTAATTGCTAGCCCAAGTCTCTGGGTGATATTTTTGATCTGTTTAGTTTGGGTTGACAGGACTGGCCTTGTCAGGACACCGATCTCGCAAGTTCTCTTCGCACCGCTCATCAAGCGACCGGTAAAGATTTGATAATGAAATTACCGCATTGCTTTTTTCTCAAGCTTACAGTCTGCTCATTTGAGGTTTCCACCTTTTTGAGTTTGACGGAAGCTGTAAAGTTTTTACCCGAGTGTTTTTATTATTGGAACCTGTGAATCGTTTTCGGGTTACGGTAATTTAAGAATTATTCATTGCTTTACACGCTTCTAGAAGCTTGGCTCCTTGTTCTCGGATTCGCGTTGTTGATTATTCCTCACCAGTCCATTGTTCTTAGTCTTGTTTTCGGGTAGCAGAGACAGTGGTAAAGCCATTTTATGCGTTTTTCAATGGTCGCAAGTCCCTTTATGCTTTGGATTATTTGTGCATTTACATGGGATTGCGCAGCGGTATTCATTCTCCGGTTAACTAAAGGAACTGTAGCGCTAATCGTGTAAAATTTTCGCCAGAACGACGCGTCGTCGGCGCACGCAACGCGTTGCGATTCAATGTTCGGTCGTGCTGACCGCGGCTGTGTAATGCGACTGTTTGCGCCTGAAAGGCGCGATTGCTGAATTTTTGTTCCATCCTTTGATTGGACGGGCTTTTTTCGCGCTTTCCTACCTAAGTGACTTAGAGTCTTTGGCACTTGATTGGTTAGCCAACCCTTTCCATAAGACGGAACTTAATATCTTGGGACTTCACTTTCCATTCCTGCGAAACAGTATATTCCTGTTACAAGTTATAAGTGCGGTCCAATTTCTTTTGTGCAAATCCGTACGTTTAGCTTTCCTGCAATGGCGGAAACCCAGGCTGAAGAGAACGCAAAAGACGAACATGGCCAACAGCCGTCGGCAGACGATAGTGAGCAGTCTCAGCTTAGCGAATCTTCCGATTTGGTCACCCAGTTGACCAAAATCCAGCCTCTGCTGCCGCCAATTGTGTCATCGGCGGATTGCGGATCCCAGAGCGCTTCGGCCCTATCCAACGAGCTGATTAAAATGGGTGCAATAACGCCGTTCGTTCTGCCGACCAATCCATCGGAGGGCACCTTGCCAATTCCACAGGTGCGGAACATCATAGCCACCGTGAATATGGGTAGGGAGGATTGTGTCATTGCTTTTGGTCCCACAATTACTTTTCCATCTTCAGGGTGCAAGTTGGACTTGAAAAAGATAACGTTGAGCGTTCGAAACGCCGAATACAATCCGGCGCGTTTCGCCGCGGTGATTTTGCGCATACGAGATCCGCGCACCACTGCATTGGTGTTCAGTTCGGGCAAACTGGTTTGCATTGGCGCCAAAACGGAGGATATGTGCTCGTTGGCATGCCGCAAGTACGTTCGCATAATGCAGAAGTTGAATTTCGAGGCTAAGTTCCGAGACTTCAAGGTCCCTGCAAGTATTGCGTTGCCGTCTTTCGCAATTGTTCGTGTTTTGCAGATCCAAAATATGGTGGCCTCGTTCGACATGCGCTTCCCTGTCCACTTGGAGCGACTATGCGTGGCGCATGCGCAATTTTGCACTTACGAACCTGAGTTGTTTGCGGGGTTGGTATATCGCATGGTGCATCCCCGAGTGGTTCTGCTAATATTCGTTTCGGGCAAAGGAGTCATAATGGGGGCCAAAGAACGGAAGGATTTCGATGAGGCATTTACCAACATAAGCCCAATATTGAATGGTTTTCGTAAGCAGTAAGCGTTTCCCGTTCCGCTGCAGTTGTTGTCTGTTGTTGAATGGCCAAACGCTTTAAAAAGAAGTTGCGATGGAACAGAAATAAAGGCACCAGAAATTATCACGGCCCTTCTACTCATACTCACGGCAAAATTTGGCGAAGCGCTGTTTCGTGAAGGCTCTGCATTCGAAAATGTCTTTCTCTTCATTAACAAAATGAGACTTCTGTCTGGTAGAGTTAAATCCCAAGAAAAGAATGCTGCCAGCTTAGTGGCTCAGCTCAGGATATTAATCACATGTTTCGATCATTCATTCCTCTTATGTAAATGACGTTAGGACTTTGCTTCGCGAAGGCTTCGCCATACGAATGCAGTTGTAATAAACTATCTATAAACTGAACGGCAAAATGACCCCGAGGAGGCAGTACACCTTCATTATAGTAATTATGCAAAGTTCATTCACGTGCGTTTCATCTCTTGCCTACATCCTTTCAAGTTATTTCAACCATCCTATGATTTTGCCATTACAACCGTTTATGCCTTAAGGATTCATGATTGCTTGGATCGCAGATTAGGTTTCAGCAGTCAATTTGTCAAGGTACACCTGTGGTCGTAGCTAGTACGGCTTTCCAATGTGCATACGAGTAGTTGTCCAGTATCCAGTTGCATTTCTTCGACAAACGTTCCGTTTACAAGTGGCTTATCTTTGACGACCGCAATAGCTTTGCCAAGTTCGTGTTCGACGAGTTGTTTGGGAAAAGTTAGTTTTGCGGGCAAAAGTTGCGGTCAAGTATGCATATTGCAGCAACAAGCCTGAATGCGATCCTCTTCTACTCCATGGGCTCTGTTAATCTTGTGATTGTGTCGGATGGACGGAGAGAGTGCTTTTTTGGTTTTCGCCGTTCTAGATGGCCCTGGCAGGACAGTATCCTCAATTGGAGGTTGCGCTAACATTGAAGTTCTCATTATTTGTCTTTCTTATCCATTGCTATCCCATTTGCACCTGCTTGCCAGAAGCAACGGGCCTTACTGAACCACAGGAAACTTCGGTGCTCCGAAGATTCGGTGAACTAGTACGGTTCGCTTATTTGTGACCAGCCGACCACCCGCTGGTGAGGCTTGCTTTTCCTGCATTGCAAAGGGCGTGAGCACAAAGGCTAACCTGAAGTCAACGGCTCAAAGAAGAACCATGGCAACTGCTTCCGGTACGAAGGACCGAATTGTCAAATGTTAATTTTCGCTTATTTTTTAAAAATATACTGCCATGCCACAGGGCTCTTGCGTTTTTACGCATTTGCCTAATGGGAAATACCATACGTGCTTGGCGTTTCATGGCAACTTTGATTTTTAGGCGTTTTCCAAACGCCAGCAGCCGTGACGTTGTTTTGATGCGCGCCTGGCAAGCGGCTTCCCGTGGATACTGTATGGCGCCGGCGCCCCGTAAGTGCAGCGACACCCTTTGCCGCCTCCGTAAGTAAGTAAGCTTCCCTACGTCTCTTAGGGACGAGCTTAGCCCACGTCTGAAGTTGCATACTGTACTGCACGCTTTCCACGCGTGAACATGATTGTTAGGTTCGTAAAAAATTGGCGCCTCCCAGGTGGCGCCTCAAGAATGTCGCGTTGCGCCATCAGCCCACTTGATCTTTTGCGCCAATAATCCAATCGAACCTTTGTTTCAATACCACGAACAATATGTGTTCATGTACTTTATCCATCTCTTGTTTTCCTGTCCTTGCTAAGGAGCTCGCAAATGTCTTTTTTCGCCATTGCCATATCTTTTGCCTTATAGCTTTGAGCAGTCGGCAAAGGAGGCCGGGCGGATTTTGTGTGCGGCATACGGTGTGGGAGACGTGCCAACCGCCATACCGCGGCTTCTTGAATGGGGATTCCGACCAACGAACGACGTGGGTCAGGGCCCCAAGGAATTTGACGATGAAGAGCTGATCACCATGCTTAACGGAAGCAGCAACCGCCAGGCAAGAACTCACGTATGCCCTTGATGTAAACTGAACGGCTGTCACCATCCGGCTCCATGGGCTGGGCAAGGTTTTGAAGTGATGCTCTACGAGGTTTCAGTTAACCATCTGCCTTTCATTGCTCGTCAGACCGGACAAGATGGTTTCTAGCCAAAATCGTTGCATCTGACGAAAAATGGATCATGTATGACGGTCTGAAGCGGCGGAGACATTATATGGGCCCAGGAACGAGGGCCCGCCCCCATCTCAAATTCGACCATTCACGGCAGCAACCTGCTCCCGTGCGTTTTGCGGAGCTAAGAAGACGTGGTATACGGTGAAATGCTGAAGCCAGTTCAGACGGTGACAGCAAACGTCTACATGGCCCAGATGCACAACTTGACGAACTTTTTGAAAGGGAAGCGGGCGAAAGGCGAAGGACGAAAAGCGTAGGTGGTCTTGGTGCAGAACAACGGTCAGCCCCGTGTGACAGCGGCCACGCAAAACGGATGTATAGAGCTAGGTTGCGAGATGCCGCCCAGACGTGGCTTCCATTGGGTTAAAACCTGTTCCGATCAATTTCATAATCGGTCGCTTTACCGGCGCTTCACAAAAACTTGAAGGGGTTCAAAAGGGGATGGTCGAATTCCTTGGATCAAGGCCGGCCAATTTCTACGGCCGCGGCGCCCACGCGCTGCCGCAACGTTGGCATAAGGTGACACGTTGCTAAGGAAGCTGATTCGAGCAGGTGGGCGCAAACGAGCGATCCTGCGACTAGTCCGTTGGGACGTGAACAAACGGCGCGGACTTTTGCAGGCACCCAACGTTGAAGTACCCCAATAGCCTTTAATTTCCGTTGGCTGGCGCCTCCTTTTCATTATGCCTAATGGCCCCTTTATTTCGGAGACATCCAGGCCGCTTTTATTTTCTCTTTGCGCGTCGCATCTCCTTTCCAGTTCCGCTCGTCACTGGCGGCTTTGCCTTGCGTGTTCCTGCTAATTAGGTGTCATCAGAAACGTTGGCACGACTCGCCTAATGTTGTTAACTTTTTGGAAATGTATGTTTTAGAAGGTCGTGTATTGCCTGCAAGTAATTTTGGTGAAGAGGTGACTTCCAGTTGCGGCGACAGGAGTATTGCGGGGCTAAGCGAAATTTCGTTCCTTAACTTATTATTCCATTGCCCTTGTATTGCTACTTCTGCAGGTCGAATGTCTCCGTTTGGCGGAGGTGTGAACCATTGGAATTAATGAGACGAGTGATGCGTGAATGAAGGCGTAGAGCAGATTCCGCTGCTGCGCGGCCAACGTAAAAGGCGATGTGCGTTGAGGGGTTTGGATGTAAATATTTTGAATTTGTATGACCGGCGGTTAGCGCCGAGGCTGTTCGTGCCGTTGTTGATATTGGGTTTCACAACTTTGTGTGTGACTGTTGCGTCATTTCAACAATTTTGGCGTATGAATGAATAGAAGTGCAAAAGGGGTAAATCACCGTGGAGATGCCCACTGCGCATCGCGAGATGATGAACATGGAAGAAAACAATTGCGGAAGGCGATTATTGGTGTAGGACAAGGAGAGAAACCAAATTGTACAGGCTCTTATAAGATATCTATAGATCAACATCCCACGCAGTGCTGAAAGTCGCACATGGATACGTATCCGTTTGCGACTTTCAGCACTGCCTGGGATGTTGATCTATAGATATCTTATAAGAGCCAACAAATGCGATGACCTGAATGGGAGCTGTTTAACTTCGATCAAGTGTTCGTTAATAATTCCGATGTTTTGGGACATGGGTTGGTTAAGGCAAGCATATCCTATTCGTCATACAAAGATAAAGCAAACCGCTTCGACGGCGCAACGTAGTATTGCCAAACTTTACGTAATCGCTTTGTTTTAAAAAGCGGACGATTGAGCTATTAATAATATGCAAATCGGTGCTGTATTACTGATGATTCCATTGAAGCGTATTTTGACCCAGTGCATAAATTGTCGTGCAGTCAAGTTTGGCTTTCTTGCAAATAGCAACCATTCGAGACGCGTAACGTTTTACACAAGTTGTCTTGAGGAGGAGTTCAAATGTTTTGGGCGAAGCATTCCCAGTTCCTCTCTGCGCGTACTTAAGCGGATTGACATGTCATTGCCTATTGGGTGGAAAATGCTCGTCTCCTCGCGTTGGTCATCATACGGATAGCGTAAAGCTTGTGTAGTCGTCCAAATGAGCAATTGCCGACGAAGACTTGAGCCATTGTTTATTCACGCCGCTTTTGGGACTCCGTGAAACTGTCGCTCATTATGCGTTACACCAGTACACCCATTGAATGAGATCAGCGCGTAGCGGAAGTGCACTGAGAAAGACAAACATAGAAATGTGGAAGGAAGTGCCAACGAAAGACCGCCAGCGTTATTCTTGCCTTTAGTCTGTTTAATTAAGACAGCCGCGGTGGCAGCGAAAATGGAGGTGGCAATAAATGCTCATTAAGGTCAAAGGATCCAACGCTGGCGCCCATTTGCACGGTTTGCATTAGCACGTTCACCTGCCGCTGAGCAAAGAAAGGGAGGCGTGCAGTTGTGTATAAAAATGAATTGACGTTCGACGTTTCTTGGCAATGGTGCTAAGCAAGTTTTACATTTACGGATTTTTCCATCTGCTGCTCTTGGAGTCAGCGACGGTCCATTCGGTAACTTGGCCATTCATTATTTTTTTGCCATGAACGTAAGCGGTAGAGTAACGCAGTAGCGTAATACGTTACTGGGCATGCAAACATGTTCGCATATGACTAATTGGATATTCACTTGAACTTCCTGTAGGCTGTCGTCAGGGAGGAGAAACACGGTGGATCACTGCGACAGTTCATTCTAGAAAGCGTAAAACGTTACCTACAGAACCAAGAAAAACAGATTGAAGGCTTCCACGCCAAACTGAGTCGTCTTCTGGAATTGAAGGACGTAACGGAGGGCATTGCCGTCAGTTTCTTGGTGGTACCTACAACATGCAAATCCGAAAGAAAGGTAAGCTTACCACCACGCTGTGCTGAAAAGTGGCGCGCAAAAATGGCATTCATTTCCTGAAGTTCTGCTCCCCACGAGTGGTCCGCCAAAGGTTGGGCGGAGCTCGGTTGGAATGTTGACCGTTTAGGTTACCGTGACGCAGCTGTACGTGACGGGATGCGGTGATAAATTCCCTTGGAGCAGGGAACTGCGAGCGGCGGAAACTTGCACTGGATTGTACGGTCTATTCACTCAGCAGCTAACCAATGTCAAGTGCGAACCACTAACGGTAAGTTGCTCGATACGTCGTGCTCCCCCGAACGTTTGAATGAACGGAGAGCCTGAGGAAATGCCACGCAAAGTTCCGGAACACGCAAGTGGGATAAGGGGGGGAATGCAACTGTAACTCCAAAATTCTTAAATTGATTTCGTCACCCTGATTGCCGTCATGTGAATTCGAATTCTGAGGTAGTTGTTTAATTAATTAATTCGAATTATTTCCGCTTTTTTGAAAAGTAAATAATCCGAAGTGACGACTGTTCGAATGTCTAAAACCAGATGGCCATCTTTTAATTTTGCTGCAACTGGCTTCATGGCTCTATTGTTTAGAATATGGAATTCTCGGTTCGCTAGTTCGCCACGCTCATGGTCGTCACTTTACCAACGATTTCGCCCTGCGTTTCTTTTACTGTCAACGTAACGACAGTATTGAATGACCGACTTGTACAGGGACTCATTAAGCAATAAACTCCTGGCCACCAGAAGGATTACCACCCGTTAGCCAACCAGTAGAAACGTCAGAAAGCGCAGCCGTATACATGAACAAGGAAGCGTCGGCAAAAAAGCGCATTCCACGAAATCTGCGTGCTCGTACAAATTGTTCGTAAACGAGATGCCGAAAAGAACTTGATTTCCTATACAGTCAACCGTTAAGAAACATTTACCGCGATGAACGTAGGCGCCTACAAAGAATTGGCAGACCTCAGTTGGCTGCCAGTGGCAGACATATGAGTAAGGAAAATGATTTGTTACTTACAAAGAAAGTGCTGTGCAAACATAACTGCCATTAGAGCGGGATGCAGACAACTAGCAAGTGCCAAGCTTACGCAATCAACGAAAGCAACTGGGCGTTTGTATTTAATTTATACTTTAAATATTTAACTCAATCGATATCCTTTCTAGGTGGAGTTGGTTAAATAAAACGGGAGCCACTCCGTAACGGCCTTTGATAATGCGCTCTGGGAAAGTACTTTAATAAGTTTGCGTGGCGCAATGATCTCAGCGACTGAACGAGGCAAAACCAGATACAAACGTTTATTCCAACAGTACGATGCCGCTCGTACGCCGAGCTGGAAAGAAACGCAAAGTTGCACAAAGTGCCACGGATTGAACAAGCCATAACAAGAGCCTGTACAGCAAATGCGCACAACTTAGGCGCGAAATGCGCAGTTCAGAAGAGCGCATTACGCAAACTTTTTAAAAAGAAAACAAAGGAATAACGCCCGTTTTCGCTGCCAAAGCAATTGGAAGGCCGCACGGTACAGTATTATTAAACGATGCGCAGGCTTGTCGACGAGAAGCGGTTGTTTCTTGATCAGCAGCATGGCCGTTTGACTACGAGCAGTGATTTTTCCTTTACGATCGCAGGGCCAGCAACGAAATGTAGGGGCACTTTTCCGTCGTCTTTGGCTAGCGGCAATTCAATATCTCCGATTTGCATGCGTTTTATCGCGCAAGGCGGTCAGCAGCCCATTTGTTGCAACAGAAAGTTCAACAATTGCTTCTGAATGCGTGCGATCCCAATAACAATACCCATGAAATGGAATTTAAAGCGTTAGCCAAGTCCTCTGTGCAAGTTACGTTGCCTGCTCGCTGGAGTTCGGCGTGCTTGTGGAATACGGGAAGCTTGTTACGTGATTCTACGATTTTCTAGCCAATTTGTTGGAGTTTCCTCAGGCTAAAAGCTTGCATGTCTTTCTGGCACCTAAAATGGTCATCTCCGCGCCTGCCTCCGACTGTCATGCTCAGTTAGGTCGAAGTCACACGGCAAATTCCCCAGCAACATGCAGACGCGCTCACGTGTCGTCAGCGTGTTTTAATCTCAGATTGCGTTAACAAAGGACTTCTGTCTTCTTACGCATTTGGAACAGGTAATGTGCAAAAAGTGTTTTATGAATGGGCTTCATTGTTCGCCGGTTGGCATTCAACGAACGCTAACAATGGGCGTTCACTTTGCCTGCTAATGTTATCAATTCCGGTTGCGCACGCTGAGGCACAAACTTTAGCAAACGGTGTAAAGTGCTTTTTTCGTCAGCCTTTCCATGACGAAAAGCAGTCATGTTTGCCCATAGAAACAATTCGGTCTATCGCAATTCGTGACTTAGCACTTCACGCAAAAGTTTTGCAGCTGTTAAGCGAAGCAGACTTCGCCCGAATCTGTTTACACTTCAATTCTAATATATGATTTTACGCGTGTTTAGCCGCTGCTTACGTTTACGCATGTGGAAGCGAAGCGGCGCGGAAAGCTCAATGAACTGCCCGCAGAGCGCCTCCAGTAAGTACCTTTTAACTGGCGCAGCTACCGTATCGACGTTACAACCTTGTTTCCTGCAGGTCGGACTTTGCTCACCTATAGCAGTTTTGTCGGCACGAACGGTTCATCCGAATGTCGGAATGGTTTTCCCGTTTTGAAACACAGCTATTTAGTAGGCAAGTGTTGCCTGTGGACAACAACCAAGTCGACAGACAGAAGCGCAACTGTAGTACCGGACTTCTAACCTGGAATGGCACGTATAATCGGAAGTGTATTCACGTAAGATGTACAAGGCTTAATTAGGTTTGCGCATTAAGCTTACGCAAACTTCAACAGAGAGCCTTGTCAAAACAATTACTGCTTTCTGTAGCGAGAAGGATGATCAAGTTAGTTACGAGAAGAAACGTGCTATAAACCGACAAAGCAAGAATTGCAGCATTGCGTTTGCGCGTAGGTTACACTAGCAGTCCTTTTCAATTGATAACTGTCAGTTAATAACAGTTCAGGTTACTTCCGGTTGTTACCTTATCCGCAGGGTGAACAACACAACCAGCGACGCTTTGGCGATTCCATCATGGCACGACTAGCAGCTGCAATGGGAAACTTGCGAGCTGACAGTTACCGTTAGTCGCCTGCCACGTTTCCCTCGCACGTCAGCCAATTGCGTGGGATTAGCAGGGCGCGTTTGGTTGAACAATCTCGACAGCACAAGGCTAACGGCTCCATTTTAACGCGAATAATTCATTGACCAAGAACTATACATGGATGGTGATGTTGAAACAGCTGGTTGTGCGATTTTCTGGAAGACTAAGGAGGCGCATTGAAACTTCGGAACATTGAAGACTTTACGAATAATTGACGCCGGGCAGAAATAGATTAATTCGTGCTTTGGTTGTGGTAACCTGTCCCACCGGATGACAAAGCAACGAGGCGCAAAGCAAGCGGCCGGACCTACGAGACGGCAAAATGTCCAACCGGACTGTCAAGCAATTGCGAACGCAGGAAACGCAGCGACCGGCGTAAATTGATTCAACAGAGGCGTCGCGACGATCGACGCTCGATTTACGGATCATTTCGGATAGAAACGCAACAATACCTGCACATCAATTTACCATCTTCAAACGTCCAGTCGCTGTGTCATCCGGACCTTTTAAAGACGTTCCATCCGCGCCATTGTAGTCAGAAGTGCTTCGCTTAGCTTAAGGAGGTGAGCTGCAATTTTGCCAATCGTGTAAGTTCGGCGCGCGAAAGACGCGGCGGCCGTTGGCCGCACGCTATGTTCGTTTGCTAAATTTCCGTTCGTTCCACTTTTGCCCGCTGCCGTTCGGCTTTTGAAAGTTGCATACAGCGCACGTGAGCGGCTTGGGACGTCTACCGTTCGTTGTTTCGCGTTTGGTTGGCCACCGTTTGGCGCCCAACGCAGTTGTCTCGCGCGGCGGCCCGCCGTCGCTCCTTCCCTTACGGTGCGCTGGCGATCCGCCCGTTGTGACGCTTCGCCGTGGTCATACATGTTGCTTTGCTTCAGCGATAAGCATGCTGGCTTGTTCAACGGTGAAATCGCTATTCGGCAATCGTGCTGCCTCCGCGCCGACCAGGCTGCTGGATTCGAACGGCTGGGCGCTTCTTTGCGGTTCTCAGAACATTCGGTAAGTGCCTGAAGCGTTTGACTGCGCTCTGGAATTTTCCCGTCGTCAAATCGTTTGTCTTCGCCGAGCTTTTCCCAAAAGTGCGCGAACGTTCCGAGTTTGAGCCGCTTTAGGCCAACGGCTGCCGTTGTCCACTCGAGTCGTTTGGAACGCTTGTCTGGCGGTTCAGGTGCAATTAAGTTCTTTTGGTTCATCATTTCCGCAGACTGGCATTCCCAAGCGTGCCTGATGGTAGCTATTTTAAAAGGACCTGATTTCAGTGGGTCGCTGCTGACAAAGTTGTGGCAGTTTTATTTCCTGAACAAGCCCTCAAGCAGTTGCGTGTCTATTGGAATGCTTCATTCGGTCGCTGAGTCATCCAGCTTCCGGTCGCCGCCAAGTGCGGAACGGTTAATAGGACATTACTGGCTGGGATGATGTTCCAACAGTTTTTTCCCGAACTTGTTACCTTATCTTCGGTGTTCAACCGGATTCACGCCGTTAAGTTGGAACATCTTCATCGTACGTGAAATAGACATGTCCGTTGGACCATTGGTCGCAAACGGTTTCTCACACTGCTTGCCTCGGCTTACTGTGCATGCGCCATTGTCGCAAGTATCCGAAAAGTTTCTTCTCTGTTTCGTCACCGTTCATCATACTTGCCGCTCTGCCCCTATTTTCGCATTCATTGTTCTCGCTCTCGTCGGTCGGGCGCCATTGCGGCACGCACGGTTGAGTGAGTCGGCAACTATTTGCTCTAGTTGGCAATCGCGGTTGAACGGACGATTTGCGTACGATCAATCGCATTACGCAATCGACAGTAGTGCTTTTACAAAAAGGGACCAATTTGGCTTCCACGATCCAGGGTGACCGCTGACGCTTGCCTGGCGCAGCGCTGCCAGCCATCCCGTTCGAGTTCGCCCATCCCCATTGAAAGACTAGGCTTGGGTCCCCGACCGTTGGTGCAGGCTTGCGCGCAACTGGACAAAGTGCCGCCTGGCATTCGGCGCCCCCTCCCTGGCGGCTGCTAATTCAGCGAGAGCGCTTGCAGAACTTTTTTCAAACCTTGTTCCGTGCGCTTTTGTCTCTTAACACGCCCGGCCCAATTGCAGGCCACGGACGGATCTGCAAACCTTACGGATAGCGGATTTGCTTCCATTCAAAAAATATTTTTCGGCTTCCGCGTCCCGTTAATTTTGCATGCGTGGGAATTGTCCTGCATTGCGTACGGTCTACGCTGCTTGAATTGCATTTCAAATTTTTCAAAAAGATAAGCAGGTTCATGCTTATCGTAATTAACCCTGTCTTCCGGCGTTCGCGTTGGAAAACCGGCTCAGGTTGCATCCCGCGTCGACTGAACGCATCGTTCGGCCGTTCAATGGGAAGAGCTGGCCTCGCACGCCCGACCGAGGAAGCGGCGGCGCTTCGGCTCTCTACCGGGAAGGTCACGGTGCATCTCCGTTCCTTTGCCAGACGAGGCGACCCTGTCGGCCATTGGAAGCTTGGAGCGCCTTCAAGTCGGCCTTCCGCGAAAAGAGGGCGGCTGTTGATCAACCGCCTATGACTGCCCTACTGTCTGTTTCCCGACTTTTTAAGTCTCCAATTGACTGGACCGGTGGGCCACTTTGAAATGTTGCTCAAGGTAGGGCTGTTTGTAGTTGCGCGAATGCAAGTGCCTTGAAGCGCGCAATCAGACTACGCCGCGTATTCGTAACTGCGAAGTTCGATTGCCTTCTAACAAAGGGGCCCTTGGCCCCTTGCCATTGTTTTGCCTTGTACCATGGCTTGGAGGTGGTCCTGTTCGGTCGTTACGTGGCATCTTTGCCGGATTTGCTCGTCGCCGACCGCAAGGCCGCTATTCAGAAACTTTCTACGAACTTGATTTGTAGAAGGCAGATTGATCGGAAGGCTGCGGGAGCAATAAGGGGAGCCTGTGTGGCGCTGCTCGGTTCAAGTGGTTATTGTATAGCTCGCAATTAGTCAGTTGTCAGTAACAGTGCTCTGCGTGCTTTCGCAAATCCCAACCGGCGGAATGTGTAAGCTCGTATATTATCTAATCGCATTTTACCTGTCCGGGATGCGATTTCACTTTATGCGGACAATTGCGACGCAATTCCATTTTCGGCGTGCCTGTTGGGTTTTGCTTGTTCGAACGATCCCGCCGTGGGGGAATGTTGGCGGGACACTTCGGTCGGTCGTTGGACCTTTCGGGAAAATAGCCAAGGCGCAAAGGAGGCATTTCGCTTGATTCATGCAGCCACAAAAGGACGATGGAGGCGCCTGCTGCCACCGGATAGCTTCGATCTTTTCGCTGTGCGCCCGTATTCGGTCGTTGAGAATCCAATGGGCTCGCTAAGGAAATAGACGAAGAAAAAGGCGCTCGTTCCTTCTTTCCTGGCGTTAACTGAAAACCATCTTTCCTGGTTTTCAGTTAACGCCAGGAAAGATGGAACGTCTTGTTTCCTTCGATGAATCACCACCGGTATCGATTGAGTTGCTCGGGGAAGTACTGGAAACCGCTTTGCGGCAAGAAGTTCAATGACTCTTCTCCGAAATGGGATTACGTATTACGTATCGCATTTCGGTTGGAAAAAGTTAAATCTCGGGCTTCCCTTTACTGATCATTGCCTCTTTAAACCTGTCCATGCCAAGTCGAGCGCCTTAACGAAGCAGCGGTGCTCCAGATGTGCTCACATTGCCAGGTTGCAAAGTCATTGGATTTTCTGATTCCGTTTGAGCTTTCGAATGCTTCCCAACACGTGCATGTAGTAAGAGAGGATAACGAAAAGCAAGGACGTTAATGAAGGAGGTATGGAGAATGAACTTTTCTATGCATACTTGCGTTTGATAAAGTTTAATTCATAAATTGTGCGCGTTAGAACATGAAGGGAACAGTAATAGAATAGGCTAGTTGGAACAGCGTGATATTATTAAATGATACGGGGGCACAAAACTTCCTTTGGTAAATTTTGTACGATATTAGGTGAAGTGAGGCGGACCGCGCCAACGGCGTAATGTTTATTGCTGGCGAGCTGCTGGTAATGTGCGAAGTTTATTTAATAGCAGGTACCGTTTGTTGTCAGCGGGAAATCGCTCCGTATTTGCAGAGATTCCCTTTGGCATAACCGATCTTGTTCGACACCACTGACGAGTAAATTATAAAGGCAACTAATGCCGTTCGTAACAAGACGTTATTGCTGTTATTAAAGTTAAACTATTAAATTATTAATAGTGCGGAGTACTTGCGTCGCAACGATCAGTCCATCTGGAGAGTTCAGATTAATAGATGGATGAAGGGCGGATTGCAAGGAGATCTTGGTCGCCGCGACGAGCGGAGGGTTGATTCAATTTCCTGGCGGGGCGGAGAACTAGGTTTCATATCGTGAGTCACGATGGAGGGCGAATTGAAAGGTGAAGAAATGTTTAGCATTTTTAGAGGGTGCTGAACAGCGAATATGCTGGTTGTCCTATGGGTACAAAGAGCATAGGAAGAATATGGACGAAGCTATTAATAAAAAGTGTATATATATATATATATGCGTTAGATCGTACCATATGAAAGTTCAGATATTTAGTTGTAACTTTGAAATCTCACAACTTTGCTCAGAATTGCCTTTTATTAGTCGAAATAAGCACCATTCGAAAGAGCACATCCTTGCCAACGTGAAGGAAGGATTGGCATTGCATTAGCTTAAGAGGCTGCATTTCTAGATTCGAAAAAGTGGCGAAAGCCAACTTTTACGTCATCAAAGTTGCGGAAAGTTCTTGCAGAGATTAAAAGCTCAAGATGCTTGAAATGGTCGTAATTTATAGACGGCAAGTCAGGTAGACAAGTAAGGTGGACGAGGCAAAACTCAATTGCCTCGTTCTGTTTATCCATCACGATTTTCGAAGCATGTGTTCGAGCGTTATCGTGAAGGAATACTGGGCTCTTCCTCTTGGTCAGCACTGGCTGTACTTCCTTCAGTTTCCTACCCGTTCGTTCGATTTGTGCACAATAGGCCTCTGCTGTAGTACGTAGGTTCACCAGATTTGGAAAACTGTTGTCTTCTTACCTAGTTCCTCGCCGACGCTCGATGGTGTACTATAGAAGCGACGTTTTATGCCCGAACCTACATTATGACTGCTTGGATGCTTTTCTTCAGGTATGTATGCCTTTATATGAGCTTTACTGGAAGCGTTTTGTTAAGCTGTAGGCTTAGGTAATGGCAAAAGACTTGCGAAAGCAACACGACCTTAGGCATCGTTTTCTGCCTTTACTGAGCCTAGTCCTTGGCGTAAGGTTTATGTTTCCGGCAAAGTTAAGATAAAGGCGTAAATACCTGAAGAAAAACCTCCAATTAGTCATAACGTAGGCATAAAACGTAACTTTTACAGTACCCTGTCGAGCGTGGACGGGGAACTAGGTAAGAAGACCTGAAAAATGAAATGCAGCAGGTCGCTGGTTGACCGCCATATAATTGCCGTGGCCTTCTTTTGAGAACGGTTGGGCATAGTCATCTGATACGGTGGTATCTTACGTCCACCCACTGTGCAGAACGGGTATGATTGCACGGTACCCACTGTCGCAAGTAACAATTCGTTTCAAGAAACGTTCTATTTCGTTCTAGGAAAGAAGTGACTCGCGGATACTTAATCGCTGCCGTACTTCTGTAGGCGTCATTCAGTTCATGAGGCACCAATTTGTCCAGCATTCTTCACATTGCCTGTCGAGCGGGAATGACACAATAGTGCGATCTTAGAAACGTCTAGTCGTTGCCTGATTTCTGTAACAGCCAAGTGCGGATTCGCTTCAAGCATGGCTTTCAGCACGTCATCGTGGATCCGTGGTTCCAATCTCCCATGCCCTTCGTTTTCGAGTGGCTCATGTCCATTATTATCTTTGACTTACTGACGTTGAATATTCCGATCAGCGGTCGACCACTCGTCGAACGCATTGTTAATTTTTCTGACTTCTGCATCAGTGCTCAGATCACTTTTAAAGGCAGAAGCGAAGGGAATACGAAAACTTCGATTATTGATGGCTCCGATATGTGGGCTGAAATCCCGTTTGATTTAAACGGGAAGCCATAAACAACCAAACACCAAGCTAACGGATAACGTGAGCCATCAGACGATGTGTTACCTAAGAGTCCACACACAACTAGGAAAAAGTGAGTGCAGTTCGGCAATGCTGCGAAATCGGAACTTCCATATGGTACGGCCTTATATATATATACATATAGCGAAAAACTTTTCCTTGGAAAATCCCTCGTTGTGCGGCGCATGTGAAATATAATAAAATAAAAATTTGGAATCGCATGCCACAGTGCCTCGCGTTGCAACATGAGATGTTGTCTACTTACCTGCAGGCCTTCCCTCATTATGGCGTGCGCGAGTTCCCAGTAATAAGCAGACTGGGTGAGCAATTGTTGCTATGTGTTGTAGAGTAGAAATTTTTAATTTATAACTGTGCAAAAGTAAATGGAACACCACGTAAGTGCTGAAGTTACTTCGTGTTTCGCTCATTTTCTTACGTTGTTTCACTCGAGTGATCCGACGTCACGTCCGTTGGTGAATGGAAAATTGCGTGTATGGCGAAACGGGCAGCATGTTATAACGAGGCTTTTCCTAGATTTGTAAATTGCAATTATATATATATATATATATATATATATATATATATATATATATATATATATACAGTAGGGTATATATTATCCGGAATGCTCGGGACCGGGGGTATTTCGGAATTTTCCGGATTTTGGAATATGTGGAATGCCTTGAAGTTATTGAGCTACCAGTACACTGTTAGTACATAGCTGCGTTCCTACAGCGTACCTTGTGCATTTCTATGAATACGTATACATAAGTAAGTGCTAAGGTTTGGGCCGAGCCCAAGTACAAAATCCATTTACTGGCGCAGGTAGAGGTTGTAGGTAATCTCAAGCAGTTTATCTAGGAAATTAGTAGCTTCTTTCAATTATCGGGCGCGCCTTCCGCGGACGTCGAAGCTCTCTGCTCGGTGACGTTTTCGAACGCTTCGCTTAAGGTGATCTGCCTGGTTAATCGTGGTGTTTGTTGTAGAAGCTTTTCCTTGATTTTATAAATCGCCATGATGTCGTGCTCTGTCATGAACGCACGTTGCTCTAGTGCTTCAATAAGCTTGTCACACATTTTCACTGTCTCCTGTGTGGAAACCCTTTTTGCGGTGTTCACGACGTCCTCTTCGATTATGTTCACAATCATTCAAGACCATTTCAGTTATTTCGCCATCCGTCAGGGAAAAAGCGGTCGGAGCTTCGTTATCTATGTTAAACACCTCCTCGATGTCCACTTCTTCTAGTTTACTAATGGACTCCGAAGGGAGGCTGTTCGCATATCTAAGCAGATCAGCTGTCATTTTCTCTTCGGTCAAATCCTCCGTGTTATCTCGTTGCTCACTTAGGTCACGCCGATTAGCAGCGGGCCAGAGATTGTGCCAGGCGCCCGTAATCGTCTTTTTTGTCACCGCGTCCCAAGCATTCGCGACAGCATATATGCTGAACTGCTTCCTCCACGTTGACGCCGTTGTCTACTGCCGATAGCATGCAGTTCAGAAAAGTGTTCTTGTATTTGTTCTTCATGGACCGGAGGATGCCTTGGTCACATGGCTGGATTAAGGAAGTCACGTTGGGGGGAAAGCAAATGGCATAAACGCTGTTCTTCGAAAGAATTTCGCCTGGAGGATGAGCAGGGCAGTTATCCAGGAGCAGCAAAATCTTACAGCCGTTCCGCAGTCGATTTCTCTGCAGTGGGCCCTCGCGGCTGGTACAAAATGCTTCTGGAACCATTGAGAAAAGATGTCCCTTGTAAACCATGCTTTCTTGTTAGCGTAGTAATGGACTGGTAGGGAATGCAGATTTTTAAAACAGCGCGGGTGCAAATTTTTGCCGACCACTGCTAGTTTACATTTGTATGTGCCTGCTGCGTTGCCGCACGCTTATTCTTTCTTTCGCATCTTTCACTCCTGTAGGGGCGATTTCGTCTGATGTAGTCACCGTCCTCCTCGGACAATAGCGCCAGAACAGCGATGTCTCGTCAGCATTATAGACTTGCTCCGGCGACAGCTTCTCATAAGCAATTATCCTGGAAAACTCTTCAACAAATTCCTTTGCTGCTTCGTGAACAGCAGACCCTCTGTCGCCACAATTCTTTACCGTTTTAATCCCGTTTCTTCTCTGGAACTTTTGATACCAGCCAATCGAATATGCGCAGCTTCCTTGAATTTTTAGTTCGTCGTGATAGCGCCTGGCCTGACTCATAATTGTCTCACGGCTGAGAGGAACACTTTCGCTGCGGCGGTGGCGGATCCATTCCTTCAGCACGCGGTCAAGATCGTGGCTCTTAGCTCTGTGCAGCGTCTTCCTACTTTTCAACAGTCTCGGTTCATCACTTTCGATGCAGAACTCCAACAGTTTATCCTTCTGCTTGCTCAAATCGTATATCGTGCTGACGCCTACGCCATATTCTTCAGAAAGGCGTCTGACGCTTACCCCCCCTGTTTAGCTTCTCCAATAGCTCAACCTTTTCTGCTATTGATAAACATAGATGTTTCCTTTTTTGCATACCATCGCCATCCATACTGGTATTCAGACAGATCAATGCAAGTAGAAAGACAGAACAACCAGTAGAAACAATTGGGAGCAATGCACCAAACAACGCAACCAGCTCTTCCTCACGCGCACGTCAAGATAGACAAAGCAACCTTACAGTCCATCATGTCAATCCTGAAAACCCTTTTAGCGAACACCTGTCACACAGGCGTCCCCTTGACCAACGAATGTGTTACGATGATTTACAGGCGTCCCAGATTATCGTGCAAAAGATACGTCGCAAAATGTCATTTTCGCCTGTGACGTCATGTAAGCGCTAAAAAGTTCCGGATTTTGGACTACTCCGGATTTCGGAATTCCGGATAATGGATTCCCTACTGTATATATATATATATATATATATATATATATATATATATATATATATATATATATATATATATATATATATATATATATATATATATATATATATATTAGGTCGTTCGGTATGAAATGTCCGAATTTAAACTGAAATTTCAAACGATCATAACTTTGCCCAGAGTTAACTTTATTAGTCAAAATAAGCACCATCAGAATCAGCACATTTTCGCCAACGTGTTACAAGTTTCTTTATGCCAGAAATGTAGAAACTTGAACTTCTGGAGTTGATGAAATCGTGAAAGACTTGTTTTGCAGCCTATCCATTAGGGAACGTTTTCCCGCGCAGGAAGAGCTCCAAATGCTTGAAGAGGTGGTAATCCGTAGGGGACAAGTCGGGTGAATAGGGTGGCTGACTCAAGGTTTCGTACCTCAGCTCTGCCAGTTTCCGGGCCACAATCCTTGAAACATGTGGTGTGGCGTTACCGTGCAGCAGTATTGGACCCTTCCGGTTGAGCAGTCCTGGCCGTAATTCTTTGAGTTTCTCGTGCATAGTTTCCAATTCAGAGCAGTACTTCTCCCCTGTCATGGTTTCGGCGGGATTCAGGAAACTATAGTGGATTATACCATCCATTGACCACCATACAGTGACCATGATCTTCTTTTGTTGGATATTCGGCTTTGCCACTTGACAGGGGCGTGCAGCTGCGTCCAACCACTGTCCAGAGCGCTTACGATTATCGTACAAGATCCATTTCTCGTCGCACGTTACAATTCTGTCCAAGAACGGTTCCATTTCATTTCTGATAAGCAGTGAACTGGCCATTTGCTGGCGCATAAGTTTCTGCTGGTCAATGAGTTCGTGCGGAACCCATTTTTCCAGCTTCTTCACTTTACCCATTCTACGTAGGTGATTGTGTACCGTTGAATGAGTAAGTCCAGGTCTGCTGCTAGTTCTCGTACAGTTCGGCTTGGATCCGCTTCAACCAGCTCCTTCAGTGAGTCAGTATCGACCCGAGTCTGCGGCCTCCTACGCGGCTCACTTTCCAGGGATTCGTCTCCCTGCGCAAACTTTCGATACCACCTACGAACGGACCGTTCGCTTACGGAGTGCGCTCCAAATGCAGTATTTATCTTCTGTGCAGTAACTGCAGCATTAGTGTCATTTTTCCACTCATAAAGTTAAAATTCACGAAAACACCTAAAACTCATGTCTTCTTGTTGAGAAACACGGCATATAACCCGTTGGTAATGCTTTATTTAAGCTATCGGAGCTTTCGGTGTCATACCTTGACAACCGTCATCAGCGAAAATAGTCTATAAATTAACACCTGTCACAACCGAAATCTCGTTTTAACCTCGTATGTGTCAATGAGTTTTAAAGTCCATTCTAGTTTAAAGTCCGGGTGAACAATGTCGACCAAATGTCACTGATCCCGATGCCTTCATCTCTATTCATGCACGAACAATGTTTGATGTAAATCGCTTCCTTCAATTTTCTAATCCTGAAATCCCTTTCTTGTTCTAACTTGATTGTTTCTAAACTTTCTTCCGGGTACGAGCAAGAAATAACATGCTCTACTACTGCCGATGCTTTCACACATTGTTCCATAACCACTTCCGGGTCATTAAGCTGTGGTCGACCTCTCCTCGGGTTGTTTTCACCTCTTCTCCTTCCTTCTGCAACTCGGTATCTTTTGATCAAGTCCAAATGTTGTTTCACACGGTGTTCCATCGTATGACCAGTTTCACCTATATATATATTACCACATCCGCATTTTATCTTGTAAACGACTCCTGGTGCCAAGTGGTTTGGGGTCTTCGTTTTATCAGAACGCAGAATGTTTCTTAAATTATCGTGGTTGTTAAAAACCACCTTAATTCCAATTGAGTTGGCAATTTTCTGTATCCTTTCTCCTACACCAGGATAGTAAGGAATGATAAACTTGGTGTCAGTCTTCTCACGTTGTGCGCAGTTTAATTCATTCTTCAACCACTTTTTTGTCCTATCCTTTATGCAATCAGAAATGAACTTTGGAGGGTAATTATTCTTTACTAGCACTCTTTTGATGTAGTCTAATTCCTCTTCTAAAAATTCTTGACTGCATATTCTGAATGCTCTATCCACCATTCCCAAAATTAAACCCCTCTTTATCTTAATGGAGTGACATGAATTGAAATCCAGGAATCTGTCCGAATTTGTCGCTTTTCTGTAAACTTTCGTTCTTAAGCAGTTATTCTTCCTTATTACTAGTACGTCTAAGAATGGTAGTTGTCCTTGTTTTTCTCTTTCCATGGTGAAACTTATGTTGTCTGGGAAAAGGCTATTCAAGTGTGTCATTATGTTCTCCTCTGTTCCCTTCTTAACTATTGCAAAAATGTCATCCACATATCTTTTAAAAATCTTAGGATTATGACTTGAGACCCTTGGTGTAAAGGCCTTCTCTTCCAAGTGCTCCATAAATATATCCGCAAATACTGGGGAAAGGGGGCTCCCCATTGGTGCTCCCTTTGTTTGTGAGTAATAACCACCATTCCATTGAAACTTGTTGCCTTCTTCCATACAATATTTTACCAGTCTTGTGATGTGGTTTGGATTTAGTTTTGTTCTCTCATGTAGAGTTGTGTCCGAAGATAACAGGTCCATGATAATGTCGTATGTGTACTCAAGAGGTATGCTGGTGAAAAGATCTTTCACATCGAAGCTTACCATAACATCTTCTTCGCTTATTTTTATGGTTTTGATCTCTTGTACGAAGTAAAGTGAGTTCTTTGTATTGGAGACTTTTTTTCCTGTTAATGGTTTCAAAATATCGGCCAAGTATTTGCATAACTGCCTCGTTACACTTCTGCTCGTTGCGATCACCGGCCGTAAAGGAACATTCTCTTTATGTATCTTCGGTAAGCAGTACATCTGCGGGCAATCAAAGTTGGAATTGAACCTAAGCCGTTTGATGATGGTGTGTAATTTCTCCTCTCTCGTTTCCTCCAATATATTCACTAGTTTCGTAGTTAAGCCTCTCCTGATGTTCTCGGTTGGGTCTTTATTGAGCCTCTTGTACGTACCAGACCGTAGTAGCTCTTCCACCTTGTTTTTATAAGATTCTCTATCCATTATAACAACCACATTGCCTTTATCCGCTTTAGTAATGTGGTTGTTATAATGGATAACGTTTGTTTGCAACGGCAATGTGGTTGTTATAATGGATAGAGAATCTTATAACAACAAGGTGGAAGAGCTACTACGGTCTGGTACGTACAAGAGGCTCAATAAAGACCCAACCGAGAACATCAGGAGAGGCTTAACTACGAAACTAGTGAATATATTGGAGGAAACGAGAGAGGAGAAATTACACACCATCATCAAACGGCTTAGGTTCAATTCCAACTTTGATTGCCCGCAGATGTACTGCTTACCGAAGATACATAAAGAGAATGTTCCTTTACGGCCGGTGATCGCAACGAACAGAAGTGTAACGAGGCAGTTATGCAAGTACTTGGCCGATATTTTGAAACCATTAACAGGAAAAAAAGTCTCCAATACAAAGAACTCACTTTACTTCGTACAAGAGATCAAAACCATAAAAATAAGCGAAGAAGATGTTATGGTAAGCTTCGATGTGAAAGATCTTTTCACCAGCATACCTCTTGAGTACACATACGACATTATCATGGACCTGTTATCTTCGGACACAACTCTACATGAGAGAACAAAACTAAATCCAAACCACATCACAAGACTGGTAAAATATTGTATGGAAGAAGGCAACAAGTTTCAATGGAATGGTGGTTATTACTCACAAACAAAGGGAGCACCAATGGGGAGCCCCCTTTCCCCAGTATTTGCGGATATATTTATGGAGCACTTGGAAGAGAAGGCCTTTACACCAAGGGTCTCAAGTCATAATCCTAAGATTTTTAAAAGATATGTGGATGACATTTTTGCAATAGTTAAGAAGGGAACAGAGGAGAACATAATGACACACTTGAATAGCCTTTTCCCAGACAACATAAGTTTCACCATGGAAAGAGAAAAACAAGGACAACTACCATTCTTAGACGTACTAGTAATAAGGAAGAATAACTGCTTAAGAACGAAAGTTTACAGAAAAGCGACAAATTCGGACAGATTCCTGGATTTCAATTCATGTCACTCCATTAAGATAAAGAGGGGTTTAATTTTGGGAATGGTGGATAGAGCATTCAGAATATGCAGTCAAGAATTTTTAGAAGAGGAATTAGACTACATCAAAAGAGTGCTAGTAAAGAATAATTACCCTCCAAAGTTCATTTCTGATTGCATAAAGGATAGGACAAAAAAGTGGTTGAAGAATGAATTAAACTGCGCACAACGTGAGAAGACTGACACCAAGTTTATCATTCCTTACTATCCTGGTGTAGGAGAAAGGATACAGAAAATTGCCAACTCAATTGGAACTAAGGTGGTTTTTAACAACCACGATAATTTAAGAAACATTCTGCGTTCTGATAAAACGAAGACCCCAAACCACTTGGCACCAGGAGTCGTTTACAAGATAAAATGCGGATGTGGTAATATATATATAGGTGAAACTGGTCATACGATGGAACACCGTGTGAAACAACATTTGGACTTGATCAAAAGATACCGAGTTGCAGAAGGAAGGAGAAGAGGTGAAAACAACCCGAGGAGAGGTCGACCACAGCTTAATGACCCGGAAGTGGTTATGGAACAATGTGTGAAAGCATCGGCAGTAGTAGAGCATGTTATTTCTTGCTCGTACCCGGAAGAAAGTTTAGAAACAATCAAGTTAGAACAAGAAAGGGATTTCAGGATTAGAAAATTGAAGGAAGCGATTTACATCAAACATTGTTCGTGCATGAATAGAGATGAAGGCATCGGGATCAGTGACATTTGGTCGACATTGTTCACCCGGACTTTAAACTAGAATGGACTTTAAAACTCATTGACACATACGAGGTTAAAACGAGATTTCGGTTGTGACAGGTGTTAATTTATAGACTATTTTCGCTGATGACGGTTGTCAAGGTATGACACCGAAAGCTCCGATAGCTTAAATAAAGCATTACCAACGGGTTATATGCCGTGTTTCTCAACAAGAATATGAGATCTCACCCCGTTATCTTGAACCCTATTTTCAAAACTCATGTCTGCAAAAATAGGGTATAAAATGTGAAGAACCTGAAAATAGGTAGCACCAACGGTACGACGAGAAAGAACAGGAAACAAGCTTTCATTTGATATATAACACATTGCCAAGCAACATTAGCTTCAATTGCAGACATCGAATGAAGTCAGAGTGCTGTTGAAACGGGCATTTCATACTGAACAACCTTATATATATATATATATATATATATATATATATATATATATACAGGCGGCCCTCGTTATCCGCGGTTTCTATACAACGCGATTTGTCCGGCATGAAATAGTGACGTCACCTTTTCACAAAAACATGCACACCGCTCGCCAGCATTATAGTTGCACTAGTGTTGTTGCATGCCTGTGCAGGAGCGTGATCACCTGCGCGGGTGCGAAAGACTTTTTCTACCCACAACGCTCTCTAAACCGTGCATAATGCTAATGAAGCGTCATTTTTCTGATTGCTCGTTATTGCTTCGTGCACAAATATTATCCATCCATGGAACGTGGCATAATGGTTACACGAGGAATAACGCTACAAGATTTATTCGGTAAAACGAAGAAAAGGGAGAGACAGCTTCCTATAACAATGTTTTTAAATAAAGATCCGGCAGCTGCGGAGCCTAACATTTTAACGCGAGAAGTTTCGCTACCAACAAGTTCAAGAAACCATAGGACTGGCCGGTCTTCAGGGGATCTGCGCCGACTTACAGGCTGTAGATAAATTGTCTCATTCCTGATGCCCCAAACGTTTCTGCCGTAGACGTTTTGTTCTATGTGCATGTGTTCTATGCGATGTTCAGTATTTCTGCTTAAGTGCGCCTATGTATTTTATATTTCCCCTGCTCTGTACCCATTCCGCGCACCAGTACATCGCTTAGCTCATTAAAGCAAGGCGAGTCCCAGGTGTTTAAAGAAAGCGCATTTTGCTTTCCTGGACTCGGATGCATGGCCCCATTGGACAAGCGCAGTCTCATTCATGTCATTATCTCGTAGCTAGATTCTGTAGTATCAAGATTCGAAGGATCGCTAGGTATGATAACCGTTCGGGAAGGAATTCAAGGGTGCAGGACGAAATAGGCGCCTGGAATACATGCTATTTGGCCTATTCATAGGGTATCCTATACAACGCGAAATTCGTTATCCGCGGCAAAACGCTCAAAATTTGGGACGAATTAACCGCGGATAACGAGGGCCGCCTGTATATATATATATATATATATATATATATATATATATATATATATATATATATATATCAAATATCAAAAATTCCTCTACACGGTATCCCGCGTTATGGTAATAAGCTTTTACTAGCAAAGCTTTCGGGCATAACCTTTGCCCGTCTTCAGTGGAAAAACTAATATTGTGATTTGTCGTGTTGGCACAGTCCGGGGCGTTCGGATCTGATGTTCGTGCTTCTGCACGGCTGACTAGGGCGGACTGCGAAATCAACGCGGTCAAAGATATGACCCAACTGATGTAGCATCTGCCTAGGTCGGCTGAGCAGGAGTGCTTGCAGATTGACTGACCAACCTGGGCGGTGGCCGTTAGTTTTTGCACTGAAGACGGGCAAAGGTTATGCCCGGAAGCTTTGCTAGTAAAAGCCTATTACTTTAATGGGGGATACCGTGTAGAGGAATTTTTGATATATATATATATATATATATATATATAATTTCATTTATTGTATAATTCCAGTTATTGATTATGGGATGCATTGTAATGGGTCATTGAATTGACGTGCCCCGTTGGTTGACACGGTGAACCCGTTTGAACTACGGTCAATCGGAGATTGTTCCATGGAATTCATAAAGTTTGCAGCACGGAAGTTCCAAACGTTTAGATTTTCTAGTTTCGTTCAGACTTCCTAATTCACCCGTTCAAACAGGTTTACCATATCAATCAACGGACTTGATAGTTCCATGTATATATATATATATATATGGATATGTATATATATATTTGTGAAGACTGGATGTCTTGTAATGGGTATGTGGATTTTCATTGATGGTTGTCACGGATTTTTCCCGTTTTTAAGTATCTGTAAGTATACTGAAGCGATCTCCCTACCAGCAGATGGATGAGAGTGGTTATTAGAAAGAACGCAAACAGCGCACGTACGCAACTGTATGTAAAACCGTATATTTCGGAACGCTCGAGTCCCGTCGTCAGCGGTGGTGGTGGAGAGCTACTCTCCACCACCACCGCTGACGACGGGACTCGAGCGTTCCGAAATATACGGTTTTACATACAGTTGCGTACGTGTGCTGTTTGCGTTCTTTCTAATAACCACTCTCATCCATCTGCTGGTAGGGAGATCGCTTCAGTGTACTTACAGATACTTAAAAACGGGAAAAATCCGTGACAACCATCAATGTATATATATATATATATATATATATATATATATATATGGAAGGGAAGAAAGCCTATATATATATATCCAGGAAGAAAGCGTATATATATATATATATATCTGTCCAGGGAAGAAAGCATATATATATATATATATATATATATATGCTTTCTTCCCTAGATTTTCAACTCTTCATTTATTATAAACTAGTTTTTCATAAGTACCATGCGTGTTGAATAATGGGCTTCTGAAGGGCTGCAGTTTCGTTGCTTTGGTTGACGGCGAATCAACCTGCAGTATGCTTTATTGTAGAGGCATAGCTATCAGGATCCGTCGTGGTCTCGTCGTCAGCGCTAGATTGGAAGCAATGTTAAGAGCAAGTAAGATTGCCAGGGGTAAAGTATAGGTGAAATGAGGTTATAGGTGTTTCGGATTATCAGTTGCACGTTGGCCCATCGGTTGCATCCGGGAGCTCGCATTAGGTGGAAACAATTGCGTAGTCGCAAGTTCGTCGAGCCCGTTCAGCGATTCCGCAGAGAGGTGCAGCGGAGAGTCGCGTATTGATAACAGCACGTTGCCATTTTTGCCAGTCAGATTTGGATGCCTTCTCGCAGTTGACGTATCAATGGCTTTTCTGAACTATTCTTCGAAAATTTCGCTGTTCCATTGGTTCCCCTGACTGGTGTCCACAATTGGAAGATTTCTTACGTTCCTAGAGCTTACTGGCTTCCTTCCGTTTTTTAATGGGGGAAGAGCGGAGCACGCTGTCATGCAGAAAAGTGGAGAGAAGCAAAGAATATTTCTTCGGAAATATCCACTAACGTCACGAAGGCAGAGAACTGAACGATCTAAGATTGCAGTCTTTTGGGATGTTTTAAATTTGTCGCCTCGCAACCGATCCTGACAGTTGGGATAATCGACGTTGTACTATTGTCGTTGGCCGCAGACATGTCAGCTCCGAGTCGACTATATTTATGCAAACTCGTTTTGCGTGAACGTTTCCGAGCGTCGCGCGCGATTGCCGTGCAGCGTTTTTTTGAAGACGCGTTTTACTATTTTGACCAGCTCGTACGGTTCCGTCTCGTCGGTACGGAGGTTGCAACTTGCTGTTCGACGGAAGATAGATATTTCGAAGGCCGTGCTGAAAGTGTGCGGGCGACCGTGTTTTTTGAAATGTCATTTTCCGAGTGCCTTCTCTTCAAACTAGTATTCAAGCGGTCCTTCAGGATCTGCTGTCGCCGCTCCAGTCTGAGTGTTCTTCCAACGTCACTGGTCTTTCTGTCTTCAATTGGATGAACAAATTTGCTAGTCAACCAGTGTCCGCAAAATAATACATATATATATATATATGTGCATATGTTTTTTTCATTTTTGCTTTGGATATGGCCAATCAGGGTATGCAGTTAACGCGGAACGATTGACGCGTTTGCAAGCTCCTTTCTACGTTTCTTACTTGAAATTTACAGAGTATATATCCTGTTTTTTATTCAATTATTCGAATAAATCGAACAATAGTACTGACGTAGCTTTCGGAGATACACCGCTCCGGCTTCAGCATTTTGTAATCTGTTTGTATTTGGGATTCGCTCAGGTGTACTGAGTTTACAGCAGTTTCTTCTTTGTATTGAACTTGTCCATATTTCACTTGCAAGTGATCCTCTGTCTTTGTTTAAACATCTGTTATGTCTTATAAATAATGCTTCTTTGATTTTCCTTCGTCGGTGGGGTTTTTCTTTGCATAATCTTGTTATGTTGAAGCATCCACTGCATTCGGCGGCATGTTCTACCACTAAATCCTGTTACAAACCCTGTGTTTGCTCCTTTCTACGTGTTCAATGGGCCTGCTCCGTTGGACATTTTGCGTTCCAGTGATTGTTTGTTGATGTTCAGGTGGAAAGCCGGCTACGCCGATCGAAGGGGACTGATCTCGGAAGCGGACGTCGTGGTCATCGGCGGCGGAGTGATCGGCACCAGTATCGCTTATCACTTGGCTCGTCGCCAAGCCGGCAGGATTGTTTTACTGGAAAGGGAGCGCCTCGGCTCGGGCAGCACTTCGCATGCGGTTGGATCCCTGTTTGGGCGCTCGGTCGTGTTGTTTCCTTAATCACCGCTTTGCCAGGACGGCCTTCTCACCTACTACCAATACATTGCGCCCAGCTTCAAGCGCCTCGTTGCCTACAGTCTCGACCTGTACAGCGGTCTTAAATACGACGAGCACGAGGTAAGACGGGTGCTGTTGTTAATAGTTCAAATTTCAAAATTTGTTTGTTTACGTGATTGTTTATTGCACGTCAGGGTGACTGCTTCCAACGCTGCGGTACGCTTCGGTTGGCCACGACGGAGCAATGCCTTGCCGAATTCAAGCGCTACCTGTCCAGGTGGGAAAGCAGAGCGACAATGCTCAGTCCGAGCGAGGTTGGCGAGAGATGGCCATTGGTCGACGTGTCGAAGGTTCGTGTCCCTGCTCTGGGCGCCCTACGTTTAAACGATCAATTCTTTGCGCTCAGATCAAAGGTGCCCTGTACACCAGTTGCGACGGGTTCGTCAACGCCCCTCAGCTGTGCCAAGTGCTCGCCTCGTTGGCCGCCAAGGAGGGCGCCCTTGTCTACGAGCACTGCCCGAACCTGAAGACCACCTACGCGGGTGACGGTCATTGGGATGTCGAAACGGTCGACGGTTCTATCCGGGCTGCCAACGTTGTCATTGCGGCAGGTGCTTCCTTCGGTTCCGCCTTGGCGATTGCCCAAATGAATCGCTCCTTTGCAGGTCTCTACGGCAAGGAGTCGGTCAGGGCGACGCTCCAATACGAGCTGCCTTTGCTGTTCGTGCTCCATCAGCACTTGAAGACCCAGTCGTCGGATCTTTTGAACGACCTTTCGATTCCGGTCATTGAACATCCCACCGGAAGCTACTACATTCGCCAGGACGGGTAGGCCTGAGCGCCGGCGCCCACGCGCTGCTTTAAAAACGTTGCCGGCGGTGCTAATTAGCAATTTTGAAGTTTCGCCGCCCGCCGGCGTTCCCGTAGAGCGAGAGCGGTAGGCTGAACGTCCACAAGAAGTTAATAACTTCGGGTGCCCTTCGATGCGTGGGCTGACTCCCACTAGGGATTGATGACGTCGAGGGGTGGCGGACGTTGCTTAAAGTTGAGCTCGCGAAGGGACAGCAAAGTGCGTTGGCATTTTGGTGGGAGTGGGGCCAAAAGTTTCTCCAATCAGTGGTTTACGCATGCGAATGCGTTTTGGCCGGTTCAGTTTTTCCCCCGTTTGCCCAACCGTTGGCAGAACAAGTTTCGCCTGTCCATTTTCCAGTTCACTCCAACTTGGCGTTTTTTGCTTGCATAATTTACGTCCTTCCGCCTTCCCTTGACGCTCGCACCCACATTGGCGCCCAACGGTTGTTTATCTTACCTGGATTCTCTGCGCGGTGTGGTAAAAGAGGTGCGATTGGTCGTTTTGGAGCGGCGGCGATGGTTCGTCCTTTGCCGACGGCTTCCCAGCGAGTCCCTTGGGTGTCCGCCGTCCATGCCTTAATTTTACTCGTCCACGCATGCAGTTGTTTTCTCACGCTTCTCATTTCGTCGTCAATACTTTTCGAACGCCATACATGGGCGTCCGGTCGCGCGAAGGCTTCCGTCATTTCCGTTGGTGAGCAGTTCATCGTGCTCAACTTCCGCTCAATAGGCCGCCTGTTGTCGTCTTTGTGCTTGCACGGATGGAACATTCAGTGTTTCTAGTTTTAAGGCTAATTTTCGGGATGTCTCGAAAACAGCGCATCTTTCTGCTCTGGGTGAGCAGCCGTTTTCTCCTAGTTCGGCCATTGAGCTCTTTGCGCCATGATGTTCGAAAATATTCTAACTCGAACTTTTTCAATGCTTTTAATTCGGCCTTGGTAGGGAGGTGAACCCTAGATGACTTTCAGTTAACTTATATATATATATGTATGTATATATAACATTTGCAATTCATACATACGTGCATGTGCGTATGTGCATGTGTATGTATACAAGTACATATAAATTAGCAAATGATAGAATCCCGCTGCTGGCCGATATCTCTTCCCTGTGAGCATTTTTTAAACATGAAGGCATAGTGAAAATTGAAATTCGGCCGCAAAGTGCCCCTGCATTTGGGCGGCTTCTTGCCTTGCTTTTTTGAAGAAGTTGCAATAGTATCCATCGACGACGAGCGCGCGGTTGCGCTCCGCAGTGGCCGGCGGCAAGGACATTAGAAAGAGCATTCCATTTTGTCTCTCTCCGCACGCTACCGCACGACAGCGTATCGTAGTATCGGCTTGCGGGCTTATTATTCATTGTGGCTGCATTGATTATTTCGTTTCTCTTTTTTGAAGGAGTCGTCTAGTCTTTGGCGCGTTCGAGAAGGAGAATTGCGTACGTATGTTGGACGAGTGGTGCGCCAGGCAGCCCATGTCAGGTAAAGCCCTCTTTTGCAATGCTTCCTCGCCGCCGGTCATCTCCCTTTGCAAAACGTTTGCCTTCGTTGTCCCGTCTGCTTTGACTTTGTTCACTAAGAATTATATGATTATTAATAATCGTTAATTGCATTCAATGCGTGCGCCTGTGTACACAGGAAGGCCGCTCTGTTCGCGAGAATAAGTCATGACTTTTTGCAGATAGCGAAAAACGGATACGGTAACGATTGCGATATATAACAAGACTTTCTATGTGCGTATGTGCTTGATAACATTTAAATTATAAGTTGGGAAAAGTAATAGATTATGGTAATAATCAATAATATAATAGGCCTGTTCTATTACAGTAATATTTATGAACATTAAGGGTATACAACCGATATATATATATATATATATATAATATATATATATATATATATATATATATTCATACTTGTTTGATACGGAAACCCCGTTTGACGATTTAATTCAGCAATGTACGGCGCTTTCGGTACTAACACGTTCCGTCGTCAGCGTTTTAGTTGTTAAAGTAGCTTTACCATCTAAAATAATCTCTTTACCGTCTAAAACGCTGACGATGGAGCGTGTTAGTTCCGAAAGCTCCGTACATTGCTGAATTAAACCGTCAAACAAGTTTTCCGTATCGGACGAGTATGAAAACTTATCGCCCCATTAGAAAACTACCAACATATGTATATATATATATATATATATATATATATATTAAAGATTGGAACTTTATGATGATGATGATGATGGTACGACTGACACCGTTGAAAAGAATTTATTGTCAAAGGGAATACCGTAGCTTAGATTACCGTATATATATATATATATATATATAATATATATATATATATATATATACGGTAATCTCCCGCCTAATGAGAAAACTTTTATGTGAAAAATTCCGTGTTAAATTAAATCGAGTCGTGCAGGATATGTAAAACAGGAAAACGGGAGTTTGGTGTTGACCTTCGTAATGACACGCGTTATAAGGAGAGAGTGTGTATTTACATACAATCCTTTCTCGTTCCAGTGCGACTTCGTTCCCAAATGATAAATAAGATAAGTAAACAATTTACGCAGTATGCTATTGGATGGAAAATCTGAATTAACAATTGAATGCAACAATATGTGGAACTGTTCGCGTTGTAAATGCTGAAGTTTCTTTATAATTTCACACGCTTTCTTATGTTCTTCTACTCAGATGATCCGACGTCACGTTAAATGCCGAACGCCAAATTGCATTACGAGGGGCCTTTCCAAGTTTCGTGGATCGCGTATTTTTGCTCGCACACACAAACCTAACTCCTATATGTATTGGTACATAGGTAAGAGAGTAGTGCGTCGGCAATGGATACTATGTATGTTGTCGGCCGTGCAAGTATTGCATTTGCACCGGGAATTTATCTCGTGTTTACCCATATGTTCACGGTAGTAATGTTGTTTACTTTACTAGAAATATATGTTCTTGAGACAGGGCGCTTGGAATGTGTTAACTCCAAACGCTCCATTTTGCTGAATGATTTCCACCGAAGTTTTATTTAAAGTGATATGGTCGGATGTTTCGTTGGCCAGTCGCGGAATATTTTCAGCTCGACGATGCCTCTTTTGATGTTACAACCGCAGTGCAGAGACTTGGGGTCCCCTCTGGACCCGTTATTTGCGCAGAGTTTTCCTCTTTACTTGTCATTGTTCGTTGTTGTCATCTTCGAGATCGGTCGGGGGGGGGGGGTGAGTTGGGACGTTCGCGTTCTGCATGGCAGCAGAAACTGGACAGCTGACATAAAGGATAGACCTGGTAGCTGATGCAGGCGCTCCGACGGTAGAACGGGTGTGCTAAAGCTTCCCGACCCATCGACTGATCCAGGTGGATGCCTCGTTGATGACAACTCCTGGGGAGACCCAAAAGCTTTGCATTGGGTTGCAGCATCAATAAACGGCGTATTGTTGGAAGGGGAACATTCTGTGATTAAATGAAGCAAACATAAATGGCTTCTTAAGAAAGTTGTTTCAGAAAATATCTGATAGTATACTGTGTACTTATGTGATTCATTTCGACGACTTGACATCGTCATTACGGTCAACTCATTTTCGAAACTTCTGCAGCGTTCAGAACCTCCCGTTCTCGAGGGCAAAGTATACACGACCACACATGAAGGCGTCTAACGCATAAAGCCTTGTACACCAGCCATCATCCATTGAAGTCATACGTATTTTCCCAGTGAGGAGGCTATATGAGCAGTACTGAAGACTGTGCAAGTTTGCAAAATGAATCATCCGTAATGACAGTGTCAAGTCGTTAGATGAAGTCACGCGTAACTGGACCTTTACAAACCCCCTCGCACTAGGTGTATATATATATATATATATATATATATATATATATATATGTATATATAGTTGAATATTGGATTTTTCGTAACGGCTTTAGTAAACGTCATTTGTAATCTCCTCACGATTCTCACCGTTCTTTTGAATTTCTGTATTCTAGTCCGTAGCTTTCCGGGAGCCTGTCTCCCCGTCTTCAGCAGGTCTAATTTAGAGCGACTGCTCGTGGGAGATAAACTTTGGACAACTTTGGATTGTCCAAAGTTGAAGAATATGTATACCGTATATACCGGCGTATAAGTCAACCCGTAATTTTGCGATCCATTTTTCCCGCATTACAGACGACTTATGCACCGGTATGTATATACAGTAGGCCCTCCGTATCTGCGGTTGTCGGTTCCGGCGCATAGCGCGTATTACCAAATTCCGCATATAATCAAATCCCGTGTACAAAGTATACCTTACCTGGATCGTGGACAGGTTAATGGCAAAAATGATTGATGAGTTCGTCAAGATTCAGCACGCTAAACCTGTTCTGTTTTACTGCCCCTTTGATCCAGCTTTATTTAGCCTTACTGTTTCGGCCAGTCTGAAGAATCGACCTGTACGCGGCAGTGCAGTTGGCCCTCATATATATATATATATATATATATATATATATATATATATATATATAATCTTGAAGCAAGAGGAATTAGTAACAAGGTGTCTCATACTTATGAGAAATAAGAAAAGATACGGTATCCTTGTTCAACATGCTTTAATTGGCGAAGCTTTCGGAACGTACGTGTTCCGTCATCAGCGCGATTCACTTTGAATCGCGCTGATGACGGAACACGTACGTTCCGAAAGCTTCGCCAATTAAAGCTTGTTGAACAGGGATACCGTATCTTTTCTTATTTCTCATAAAGATATAAATATATATATATATAATATATACAGTGGAACCTCTAAAGTTGACCACCTCTATAAGTTGACCACCACTGTCATGTTGACCGCATTTTTTTCGGTTTGCCGGCCCCCATTGTAAAGCATAGGAGAGTTACCTCTACATGTTGACCACCTCCATATGTTGTACCTTGACCACCAAAGCTGAGACACTGCCTATCAATTACTACATGTTTTGACCTCCATAAGTTGACCAGCAAAATGCCGCGAACATTACAAACTGAAGTTTGCTTGTGTTATCAGTGTGCGCACAGGTGTCACGACTGTGAGCGTGTTGCCACGTATGAGCATGTGTCATCTCTGCATCACGTGGAACAGAAATCATTAACGTGTGGAAATCATTAGCATGTTTGTATTATCAATGTGCTCGTATGTATCATGACTGCTTCTGCCGTGGCAGCGCGCATCTGTTGCGACTGTTCGCATTTGTGACCCGCTTCACAGATTGGCAAAAGCTGCACTTGCCCTCTTGCTAATTCACGAACGCTTGCCTGATTTGGAAGAAGAAAGCAATAGCGATACAGGAGTCGAAAAGACACTAACAGCCGACGACGTTCACCATTCACTACATCAGCTGAAGTTATTTGCAGCTGAAAAGTGCCCCGATATGTTTAATGCAATAGTCAACGTTGAATTTGCTTTCACCACTTATGTCAGCACCAAGAAAGCAAAGCAGACAACGATAGACTCTTTCTTTACAAGTGCAACGATCGGGTCATAAAATGCAGTGATTGTAAAGCACTATTTTATTTTTATTGTCTTAATACTAATTCAGTTTTTATTATTTTACTTTCACAGCGTTTCTTCATACAGATTACTGCAGTCTTTCTTCAGTAAAGTGTTTGGAAGGAGTTGCGGTGTGTTTACGACTGAAGTCAAGCGGGTACTCCCTATGTTGACCACTTCCATAATATAAGTTGACCACTCTCTTACCGCCCTTGAGTGGTCAACTTATAGAGGTTCCACTGTATATATATAATATATATATATATATATATATATATATATATGTTGAAGTACAGCTGTGGCCCATTGGAGCTTCTTTGGTTTCCGAAATTAAATTATAACAACGGCCTACCACGATGGATAGACAGTTATAAGGAGAAATACGGTTCGTTTAGTGAAACCTCGAAGCTTTCAGACCCGCCTCGTTCCGTCCTCAGCGAACTGGGAATGATTACAAAGCAGCCGATATTGGAATATATATATATATATGCGAATAATTTTAACTTGAAAATTCGATGTAAGTTTGCGCGTTCGCTGAGGCAATAGTGAATTTATTGCGCAAAAGGCTGAACGCAAAGACTTTTATCCGTTTCATTATCCTGAATGGTCAATTTCTCGAATGTAGGTATGCAAGTGATTGCGTTCTAAGTTGTTCCGACGCCGTGTGCTGCATTTCTGCAATGCCATTTGAGTAATACGCGACAGCGGAGCAGAGGATCCAGTAACAACGTACTTGTGTTTGCTCGAATTCTGGTTGGGTCAAAATGGTGATACGTTTTGAGTTTATAAACGTCCAAGCATTGCTTGGTTTAATTATTTTGTTAATGTGGGAACATTGCAATGTGAGATATTGGATATATCCTTATGCTTAGACGTAGAAAATTAATTCCGCCGAATGGTGGCCAACAGTTATGGATCGTCACTCCATGCGCTCACCCATTATCTGCCAGCGTAGCTCGTGAGTGAACAGAATTCATCTTAGGCTGTTTTACTGTGCAACAATTGGGTGCGTCAGTATTTCGTAGATTGTACATAGCATATTCTACTGTCTTGTTATTATTTTTTAGGGGTCGGATGCCTTTGCGGATATGCGATATTGTGGTGTTGAAATAATTTGTTAGGGAGCGTAGCGTAGTTCTGTTTCCAATATTTTAGTGCGTCGGAATTTTGACTTGGTGGATTTAAACCCGTCCGGATTTCGACCGTGTTTAATTGTGGGCAACTGCTTGCAGGTAATCTGTAAATGCTGAACAACTTTCATCGTTATCAATTATGCTTACTAATATGTCTTCACGATACAGAATGCCTGGCTTTGAGTAAGTGTATGGTTAAACGTGTTAGCACGAAGAATAAAAATGCATAAGCAATGACATTGCGTGGTCATTCTCATAAGCGCGTGCTTCTTCACAATAAATATGCCTCTTTTCCCTGCAGGATTTTTGTTCCTACCGTATACTTTCATATTCTTTTCTTCGAGTTCTATTAAGAGAATTCTGTGTACACGCTCGAGCTAAGCACAGCTTTAAGGTCCGGCCACTGCCTGGCCGTTGGAGTAAATGGACTTCTTGTTTTCATACCACTAATAAGTTGTACCCTTCGCTAGTAGGTTGATATTCTTGTACACTTAACCGGGCAATTTCACAAATCGCTTCCATTCTGACGTGTGCAGTACGTTATCAGGGAACATCGCGACGTATTGAGCTTAGTCAAAAGAATGAAGTGATCAGAGCTTCGCTGATTGTCATGTGTGCATTTGCGGCGACCAGGGAGAGTGCCGCTTTCCCGCTAAGAAGACTGTAAACTTTCTAGGCCTACTTTAGCGATGCAACCGTTTGGGACAGAACGGGATTGACACGGGGATTGCAATCTACGGCCTGTCTGTTTCAAATTTCTATAGCCCTTGGGAGCTTCCGCCCCCTTTTGCTTGGCTCGTAACGGAGGTTCTCAGTTGGTCGCGCCTACTGGACTCCAAGATTGCATGTTTGGCAATGTTGGCGATTGCCATTTTTTATTTTTGGATCGAATACTCGAAGACGGCGGCGGGGAATGGGGAAGGCGCCTCCCTTTGCTGGGCGATAGGGCTAATAATTTTGCATTCTCTTTTAGGCGACTTTCTGCAGCCGAACTTCGAAATCATCAAGGAACAATACAATCGTGCCTGCGAGCTGGTGCCGTCGCTTCGGGACATGGGCATCGAGGGCAATTGGTCCGAGGCGCTGTGCATGACGCCTGATGGGTTCCCTCTGGTGGGCCCGCTTTTGAACTACGAAAATTACTGGATCGCCCTTGGATTTGCGTAGGCGCTTTTACGTTGTTACGTAGCCGTTGGTATCCCCAACCTTGCAGGGATAACCTGGCGTACGCGGGTGGCATTGGCAAGTACTTGGCCGATTGGATAGTTGATGGCGAGCCCCCTTTCGAGCTGAGCGAGGCGGAACCGGGCCGATTTCAGGAGTGGACCGATTCGTGAGTATCCCGACGAGTCGCTTTGGAAAACCAACGTCCGCTTTTCTAGTCGATTTCGGGTTGCCAAAACGAAGGAATCTTATTCGATGCACTTCAGTCAGGCGGCGACGTTGTCCGAAAGGCCGGCCGGGCGACCGACCACCCGAGTTAGTGGCATATTTGGCGCCCTCCTTACCCACGGGGCTCATATGCAACTCGTTTCCGGTAGGCGCCTCCTCGGTCATATTGATTGCACAGGCAGTGAATATTTGCATAAGCCGTTATTTTTCGGATAGGTTGGGAGAATCCCACGTACTTCGGAACAAAGCGGCAGGAGAGCATAGCCAGGGAGTACCGGTTGGCCACGGAGGCCTGCGGTCTGATCGACCTGAGCAGCCTTAGCATGATCGAGATTCGGGGATCGAGCGCCCACCAATTTCTCCAATACATGACAGTTAAGGACGTGCTCGAGGTGGGTGCTCGGCAAGGTGACTTTTAAGCCAATCGCTGAACGTGGCGCAAATTCAGATATCCGAAATAAGCTACTCTTGCCTGCTGTCCACGAAGGGAAAAATTGTGTCGCAGGTGAAGATTATCCCGCAGGCTCAACGCGAGAAGCAGTTCCTGCTGGTCAGCTCTTCTGACCAGGAGGCCGTTAATGTCCGGTAAAACCGAATTTGGCCATTGGCTAGCGTTCGCCCCGAAGCGTTCGTCCACTTTCAATTGGAATATTCCAGCTGGCTGTCCATGCACGCCTTGCAGGAGAAGTTCCCCGTTGAAGTGTTGAACGTTTCCCAGTTTTTGGCCTCCATGTCGTTGGTTGGACCTTCGTCACGCGACGTGCTGTCAAGGTTGACCAAAAGTAGCCTAAGCGAGCAGGACTTCCCTCACATGACATCCAAACTGCTTCGCCTCGCCTCCGTGCCGGTCATCGTCTGCCACACGTCTCAAACCGGTGAGAAAACCCCTTTTTTACTTTTTGATAAGAAATTCTGCTTATTGGACATTTTGATTAGTATGTTATATTTATTAATGCTTTGTAGTTCTTTTTCTAGTGGATCGTTCATTATCTGCGTTAACTGGGGTGGATTACGGTAGGCAGCCCGTTCAAATGCGTTGCGGGTGACGCGTAATAGTCTACCATTTGATATGCAGGTTGGCACAAAAAAATTAGGCTTTTTGCCCGAGCACGGGTGGAAAACTGAAGCGTAGCAAAAAGCGACACTGCGTACCTGACCACCTAATGCGTTAGTATTTGTGTCAAGCGATTGTGGCCGCTCCCTATGTCCACCTACCAACCGTCCAAGCTAGACTTCTCGTTCTTGCCGTAAAAATCTAAGTTTGGTACGCGTTTCTTGAATATATGGGTCAATGGGCTCCCTGCCTCATTTGCGTACGCGGCTGTACAACGGGCGTTTAACTTCATAACCTGCGGGATACTTGACTTGTCGTTTGGAAGGACTCTAGTCGTATCGCTCCTGAGGAGGGACTTCATGTTCGTTTGGCTCTCGCGGTAAACTCCGAAGCTGAGCCTTCCGCCAAGATGTCCAACTCCTTTCCACCAGTGGAGATTTGTTTGATGGTTCGTTTTCTGGTCTTCGTTTGTACGATTAATCTTGCCATTTGTGGCCAAAGCAATAGGCTTTCTGGCATAGCCACTAGATGCGAGAAGGTTCTTTCGGTGCAATCCATTTCTGGTCGTAGAGATCCCAGATTGAGGATACTTAATCTCTGATCGATTCACCTACCTGGCTGCAATGCCGTTGTCGATTTCCGTAAACCGCGAACGAGGGCAGTGGCTTGAGAATCACTTATCATTTGTTTATTATTGCTACCTTATTGTAGAGCGTCGAATGATTCGTAAAGGTGATGAATGAATGAATACACTTGACAATACAACTTGGCCTCATTCTCACCGCCTATTCAAAATTTTCAGAGCTTGCAGGACTTCTCATGTCCCGTCGTAAGCAACAGTCGAAACAACTATGCGTAACAGTGCTCGCTGACAGCGTATATACTGCTCGGGGCACCACTCAAATTTGAGCAAGTACTTTAAAATATAGACTCGGTTTAAAGTTCTTTTGCTTTTCGTACTTTTTGTTCTCGGTTTTATAGTATGCTTTATTTTGTCATTACATTTTGCGACGATCGTTCCGAGGTCTTACGTTTGTCCAAACGTGGCACACTTCCATACCTTGTTCTCGCTTAGATGCGTAGCTTTTACTTCGTAGGAGCGTGTTCGGCTGGACGTGTGCCCTTTGAGTCGGCTGGGTAATGTGTTCACATTTTCATTAGCATGCGAGGTCAAGCGATCTCATTTGCCTTCTTGCGTAACCGCAAATTTGTTCTTAACAGTCGGCTGCAGCTTGATTTTGTCCTCTCTGTGCTCAAGTTGGTCGAACTGTCGAAGAAAACCTGAATATTTTCCCTGGGATTTTTGTATGGGTAGTATTGAGTAAGGTCCTCATGATATCGGTCTTCGCCGTTTGTAGTTTGGAACTGCGATTTGCGATTTAACAAACGGGTGCCTTTAGGATAGCCATTGGCCTAGAGGGTGTTCCTTTGGTGTGGTGTAACCTTTGCTGCCAAGTCTCCGGGTTGCCTAGGTTAATATTAATTGCTTCATCCTTGATATCATTGATTCCAGTGACCCCTGAACGAAAATACTGAGTGAGGCGCAAAATGAAAATATCGGTTCGAATGAATTGCTTTCCCGCACGCTGTACAAATCAGACGATTCTCGCGACTAATCGCCATGAATGGAAGTCTTCTGCTGTCTCAGTAAAATTAACTTATGCGAAAGGTACGCTCTTTAGGTGTTCCGAGAAAAGTTCTTCCTTGGCATTCTCTGTAATTGCCAGAACATCACCCACAATCGCATTGTTGGCTGCAGAGTTAAGCTCCGCGAATCTCTTCCTCTTCATGTTAAGCCCATATGAGCAGAATTACAGATCTTGTCGCTGCAACTATGACAAACCATCCTGTTGCAGCTTCGATGTTCTGTGCCGTTATTAGTTATTGTTGTTTGTCTGTTAGCTATACATTAGTCGCATGTCCGGAACGTTGCTTCAGGAGAACTTGGCTACGAGCTGTACCATAGCAGAGCGGATACGCTGCGCATATACGAGGAGGTGATGAAGGCGGGACAACGGTTCGGCATTGGCAACATTGGCTGGGATGCGGTCAACGTTCTGCGCATGGAAAAGGGCATCAAGCTGCCGGGACTCGAGGTAGGCACGTTAGGAGATCGAATATGCATATAATGTACACCCTTCCAGCTCAACCTGGACCACGACATCGTCGAGGCAGGTTTGGGCGATACGGTTGTCCTCGACAAGGTAGGCATATCCTAGCCGTGCTGTTATCCTCGCGAAGAGCGGCCGCTCCAAGTTTCGCTTGCGTTGTTTGCTGAATGTGCCTTAAATACTCTTGGGTTGTCACATTGAGAAACGTCAGTATTCATTCAGCCGTTTTTCTTTCCAACCGTACGATCCGACCATTGACTAATTTCGGTCCTTGGGAATGAACGTTGTTTTTCTAATTAATATTTAAGTTTGTCGCGGCGTTGGGCAGAAGGGAGCTTCGTCGCCGCCGCCTCTTGGGGAACGTTGACTTTCTGATTGCCCTGTTTTGGGGGGGGGCGGAAGTCGATATGAACTTCCTAACGAAACATCCGTACGTGCAATGGTGCTGCGTTCGAGTTGTCGAAGAGCCCCCATTCAATTTGCATAAGCAATAGCTACGTGCATTGGGCCTTTCGCGCAAGGATGTTTGCCCACTTATGGGCGACTGCGTCGTTTCGCTAGGTTTTGTTGCGATGGGTCATCCTTACGCTTTAAGGGCTTGGACAGTCACCGTAAGTGTACATTCGGCTATTCCTGCTTATTTTCCAAAATTTCCCAAAGTCCACCCGAGCGGTTGTTCATTGGAAAGGGATATCCGAGAAGGCGATCAGCCGCGGTCCATTTGCCAGTAGATAATTTCATGATATTCAAAAAAAGAGCGTCATTTCGTCGGAGATGGGTTCCTCCTTCCGCTTGTACGTACGCGAGCAATGCCGGTCCGGACCGCGGCACCCGGATGCGCAATTTTCTTATTTAAAGCGATCGAGAATATTCATTCATTCTCGAACAATGGAATAGTGCCCAAAGGCGGTGCGATCCAGCAAGAACTTGCGATTTCTCGCGCGTTCGCGCCGCAAGCATCCGTAAAGTGCCATTTCGCCGAGACAGCTTTTTGGGCAGTCGAATGGGTAACCAATGTTCAGCAGGGTCAATTGACCAGATTATCTGTGATGTCGCAATTGGTTACGGTTCATTTCTTTGCTTAAGTTTATCGCGCTTGCGCCGGTGGAATGGCGGTTGCTTGTGCACCGCGGGAAAGCGGGATGGCACGGGTGCGTCGGCTCACCGCCGTATATCCCGTTGGCGCCTGTAACCTTGAAGTCCAACGGTTGGATATTTTCCGAATTGGCTATAAGTTTTCCCTTACTCCCTCCCTGGCGGCCTTTGTGCTCGCCTTATTGACGCCAAGGCTGTCCGGCGGCTCGGCGCGCGACTGTTTCGGAATTGTTTTTCCCAAATGTTGCCCGTGCAGTTTGTGCTTGCCGATATTGATTGGCGTTTGGGTCGTTTTTCTCCAACTTATTGCGTGAACCGCCAACGTCATCGATTGGTTGATCCATACTCTCATTATCGTCGTTCAGGAGCGCCTCTACGGCGGGGAGAGAGTAGCAGAGGTGTCCGTCTCCGTTGTCTCAAGGTGTGTTTGGCAGCCCATTGCGCCGTCACCTCGACATCCGTTTTGGGCATTGAAGTATTAATGAACAGGAAGTGCGTCGAGCGGATTTCATTGTAGGGACCCAATGTTGGTACAGTATGCTCGAAAGTTCGCCGCCGGCGCGCCAAGCGATCGTCCCGTTGAATAGCTCACTGCTTGTTTTTCCAAAATAGTTTTCTTCGGCTGTTGGGACCTTTCGGCCCCGCGGGTTTCAAAATTGTTCGCAACGGGCGTAGGCGCCATGCGAGCGCATGTCTGCTCTGCCGTTCGTGCAAAAATGGCCACCTGAAGAGCTTCCCTCCTTTTTCAGGCAGACTTTATGGGTCGGCACGCCGTTCGCGAATTGCTAGCTAAGAAGCCATCTCAGACTTTGGTACTGCTGAAGTTAGACAGACCGGCGCCCAAGGATCATTGCTTCCTTCGAGAGAAAGTCAGCTGCAACGGTCAGGTAAGTGGGTGCCAGCGGCGGCCAACCGGACGCCCATGGTTGAAATGCTTATTTGTAGACGGTCGGCTACGTAACGTCCGGATGTTTCAGTTATTTATGCAATACGACCTTAGCTTTTGCCTACGTTGACAGCGGGGCTGATCTCACCAGGGTAGCTAAGCTTTTGCCGCGTTATTGTTGTCAAGGTGAAGTGCAATCTTTTCAGCTCGAGGTTGAGGTGGCCGGCAACCGTTACGCAGCCGAATATTTGCGCATGGCGCCGGCGAAGCCCTACTTCAGACGATAGGCCGTCCATCCGTTTTATTCATTCTTACCTCTTTTATCGGTGATCGTCTCCCATAGTTTTTGTTTTTCCATTTAGCGGTTCGACGCCGGCCGTCGAGCTTCCTCCATCGCATATACCTCATCTCTAGCCTGGCAGGGAAGGAGTACAACTTGAACTGAATAAAGGGATTTTTAAACTTCTTGCGCATTCTTGTGAACATCCCTCTGTCTGGCCCGTTGCCACGGGCGGTCATCTCGTTCGGTAGTATTCCGCTGTATCTTGCTTCGTTGCAATGTCGTCTTTCGATCGTCGATCGTAAATGCACTTCTTTGGCCTTCAGGTTGCTACATTGAACAAAGACGAGCCAAAGCATTGCCATAGCACCGTTCCATCCAAGTTTACTAGAAGGCTGTTCGAGCGATTTGCTTTTCGGCTGCACGAGAAGACAGAAGAGGCGGACTTGAGCCCTGCTCGGCAGGTAGGCAAAAACATTCTACTTTCCCTTGTACACCCTTCGGGGCGAATTGTCCTACGGTCGACCGTTTGAAGGTTCGCTAAGGCCGCCGCTGTACCCGGGTGCTTTGCCGGTGCGGCACCGCTCTCTGCGCTACTGCTGCTGCCCACAGTTGCTCAAAGAGTGTTCATCTCCTCACCCTATACTGCAAGAGAAGAGATGCATCCCATTGCTGCCTACCATCGCTGCATTGCCGTCGTCCAGCGACAGCCCTTTGCCGCATAGTTCTGTAGGTACACGTTCCGCCCTCGATTCGGCCACTTGGAAGGCGGGAAGTTGCGTCCATCATTGACCCGTCCATCAGTGGCGACCCCATAGGAAGCCCCGCGTGACCATTTGGCTCAATGTCCGACTTGGGCAATTGCAGTCACTCTGCCAGCAGCAATAAGCAAGAACAGCAGCAACAACAGGAGCAGCAACCAAACAGGCGAAAGTCGTCAACTGTTGAATCTGCCAAAGGCGCCAAATCCGGCAGCAGCGATTGGAAGAACGGAGCAGATGCTTTGAATGATTCCATGTTCGATTCGGGTCCACCGTGCGCCAAGAACAGCGAGTCGTTGGCGTGCCGATTCCACTTACCCTCCTGGAAACGCTGCTTTACGAAAAAGGGATTGTCGGATTGTCACTGCGACGGTACTCCCCAGAAGGAGCGGCATGCCGCTGATAGCACTAAGCGGGAAGAGGAACCAGCAGCCAATTGCGCCATGGCGGCGGTTCCACCAAGCACGGCTCCATTGTCGAAGTGCAATTCGGCGGGCACCTGCTCGGCCAATTGCCCTTCTTCCGTGGTGAACAACATTGATGGGTCCATTGGTACCGGTAACATTCGAAAGACGAGTTTCAAGATAACCAGCGTTCGCGAGAAAACCGGATCCGAAAGCGAAGACGACGACACGGCCGGCTCGGACAACGAGCCACAGTTCTTGCGCCAGGCGTTGGCGGTTAACGGGATGCCACCTCCTGGGGCGGCCGCCCAAAAGGTCACACCGACCGCCGGAGGGCGCCCGTCGCGCTTCCACATAGTCACCGTGTCTGGACGTCCGTACAAGCGCGACCGTTGGCTTTGTCAGGATATTGAACCAATACCTGAAGAAAGCAATGGCAATGATTCGGGTCGATTCGCGGCCAGTGCCGCCACCACAGCCACCGCCACGGCGCCGAAGGACGACGAGGAGGACCGAGGCAAGCTATTGGCCAATCGAAACGACACTCCGAAACGCAAGTTCGCCATTACGAAGGTTCCCGAAGCGATCGTACGCTCACCACCGATCCCTTCGACTTCGTTCGCGAGCAGCTGCAATTCCACCGCAGCATACATGTCGAATCCGCTTCCCAAACAGGTGAGCCATTTTTGTTTGTCCATATTCCGTCAACATGGGGCAACCCCTAATGCGGCCCGTTTATTCGACGGTGCGTTGGAGTCACCCAATGTAATAGCGGGGTAACATTGCCAAGCTGCGTTTGTACCACAGGGAGCTCCGCCCATTGTCAGCTTGTTGCCGGGTCAGCGTAACTGATCCGGCCATTTTTAGGAAATGTAGTACGTTCATTGACAGCTTATGCGTAAATTTGTTGGCTTCATTTCTTAAAAGATCCATACCCCAGCGTTGGATTTTTCGAACGATGTAATCACGCGTGACCTTCTCCTGGTGGTTTGACTCCGCCACACGGCGAGCAGTATGTTTCGTAGCTTTTGCGACTTCTCCGCGGCGAAGCAGTTAAGCCGTGCAATGACGAAATGGTAAATGGGCACAACAACCGCATCCGGTCGTCTTCAGCTTAGTGCGAAAATTTTGTCTTTTAAAATCTCGCGCGAACTGGAATCACCTTGTGCGGGATACTTTAAGCGTAGGAGCGAATGAAGATTTTGAACCGGACGTCTGAATGGCTCGCATTGTAACGGAGCAGATTATGCATTTCAGTGCATGTGCGCCGTCGTTACAACGCGACGCCATTCCTGCTGGTAACACATGGCGAGTAAACAATTGGCGCCGAATGTTACTGAGTGGAAAGATGATGCGCAGCAGTGGACGGAAGAATCGGCCTTGTAAATGTTGAAGTTTCTTAGCATAGGTTTGCTCATTTTTCCTTAGGCCCTTTCATTTGGGTGATTTGACGTCATTTTAGGTGCGGAACATGAAATTGCATTGTAATGGGGTTTTCTAGATTTGCAAGTCGGATTACGTGACGTCACGTGGAAACGAGACCGAATGCTTGTAGGATATATTATAACGTAGGGCAGCGGCTGACCACTCGTTGGTTATCCGATTAGTGTTGCCACTGAGAACTTACTTGCTCCGGAAGCTCAGAGATAGCAAATTCTTCTGTAAGTTCGTCTGTACCAGTGATTCCCAACGGTGCCCTGGAAGGTGGGGGCTGGTTTCTGGGAGGGCCCTGACGAGATTAAAGGCACCCAGGCGTGGTAATGGCAGATCACTGAGCTCTGAGAAGTTAACAAGGGTGAAAGGCGATACGGTTTCGGTGATTTCATTCAGGACGCGAAACCACCGATGTTTTCCTTGGTGCGCGTGTTCGTGCAGGTGCGAACTTGTCAGGAGTAGTAGACCTTGCTCTGTGATACTTTGTGACAATGTTTCTGTCAAGTTTTGTTCCTTTCCATCTCTTTCCAAAAGTCAGAGCCTGATTCCACCTTGCCCCAATTTGACAAGCACTATGATTGACCAACGCCTTTAGTCCGGAAGTAAACGCTTTATGTAGGAATGCGCTTATGCTTGAGAAATTGTTCGACGACTTTGCCCTGTTGTTTGGCGTTCCGTAAGGCAAATCCCAATGGTTGCAAGTTCAAGGCTTCATTCTGCGCTAAGTGCTGACCATTGCTGAAATACCTATTCAAGCAATTTTACTATGAAGCCACCTCCCAAAAACACAAAAACCGGTGGGGAATCTAATGGGGCAACAAGGACGATTTTAAAGAGTTGGTGGGGGTCCAGGTTGAGTGTCAGCAATGAAAGGGGCTCCTGGAACGTTGGGAGACACTGCTCTATACCAACAAAGCTAACACGCTGTCAAAAAGTGCTAGACCGTTAGTTAGGATGCCTAATACGTGAGATATGTGGCAATTACTGAATTCCACCGTTAAGAAAGGACACCCTGCTTTCGACTTTCTATTTTCAATAGCCTGATGGAAATCATTGATCTTTAAAGTAATCCCATTCGTCCGATTGCATCCTAGTAATGGGATTTTCTTTAGTTCGCTTTTTTGTTTGGAACCCTCCATTTTCTTTGAAAATTAAGGCGGCAAGACGTTTTCAGAATTTAAAGCGTATATTTCTTCTTTCTAATTGTCCCTTTGCTTGATCTAAGGCACATCCTGTCTTTACCGACACAGTGGACCAGATGTCGCTTACTTCAATTCCTTCATCTCTGTTGACACAGCGTTGTGGCTGATGTAAGAAGCTGCTTTGGTTTTTCCGATATTGAAGTTTTCCTTTGTGTTCCAGTGTGGAAGTATTCATTTTACCGTATACATGCGGACAACCTGTTGAGTTCTCCACCAAGGCTAAAGTACTAACCGTTTCTTCCATAATCTTGACTAGGTCTCTCTTTAGCGACCGTCCTCTCGATACTACAGTTTCTCCTCGTAACCTTCCTTTTGCGTTCCTGTATCTTTTTAGTGTCATTTGATGTTGTCCCAGTGGGTGTAGCGTGGCATGTCCTGTTTCTCCAACGCATTTTGCTCCGCAACTGCGTTTAATATTGCAAACTACCGGCGACGTTTTTTCTGCTGCGATCCTGACTTTGTCAGATCGTAAGATTGATCTTCGATTCGGGGGATTTTTGAAAGCAACTACGATACCCTCGTTGTTCGCTAATTTCCGCATCTTCTCACCTATATCCGCGTAGTACGGCATACAAAGTGCGTTTGCTGTTGCTCCACTTTCACTTTTAGATTCTATGTCATAACTTTTGTGCATCTCTAGTCTTTTCCTTATACAAGTATCATTGAAACCCTTGTGGTAATCATTTCTTAGTAGAGCTTTTCTTTGTATGTCTAATTTTTTCCTTCAAGAATTCATTATAACACAAATTGACCATTCCGTCCATCATTCCCGTTATGAGGGCCTATTTTACGTTTAGCAGATAGTTTGAAATTAAGTTTAGATATGTATTTCAGTTTGCAGGTTTCCCGAAAAACCTTGTTTTCTACATGGTTGTTTGTCTTTATGAGCAAGTTGTCTAGGAATGCCAGTTTCCCATCTTTTTCGTATATATATATGCATGTATATTTACCGATGTAGAAATACATGCATTAATATATGATGTTTCAGATATGCGTTGTGCGCACGAATCTCTTTTGCTGTAATTTTCGTTCACCGTGTTTCAGACTTCCGGTGCGCATGTTCACGGCCGCCAGTCAGGATTGACCGGAGGTGAGATCGCCGGCGCCAAGGACACCTTTCCGTCCATGGAACCGTCGGCCGTCGGCGGCAAGGCGAACTGCGACGTTGGATCACTTCCGCTGCCGACGCCGTTGCAGGATGTTCGCGCGTCCGGAATGGACGGGAGGCCTTCGAGCGCCGGTTCGTTGAACGGTGACAAAGCTCAATCAATCGAGATAGACGGGAAAATCGACAAGGCGATGGATCTAGTCAAGGTGCACCTACTGTACGCCGTTCGGACCGAGGTGAAGCAGTTGAAGGAGGAGATCGACCGACTGAACAAGGAGCTGAGCTACTTGAAAATGGAGAACAACATTCTGCGAAGGCACGTACCGCTCGAGGTGATTGCCGTGCTGTCAAGAACGGCGCGGGCCAGGGCGGGGAAGGTGCCGCCGGAAAATTGAAATGACCTAACAACGGAAACGCTAACAAGATTCGCAACCTTGAAGATGAGCCGACGCCCAGCGTATACCGCGTGTGCCCCATTTGTCGCGTGTTTGGAATTTTGCTTTCTCGCTTCGGCCGTCGTCAGGACATAGTCATCCCTGAGCGGCCGGGTAATCCCACCTTCTCTCTTCCTCCGTCTCTCTTCGTTCGACCATTGTGACAAATATTAGTAGCTGTTTCTCCCTTGCGCTCTCCAATGGAGGAACCACTGCTTAGTTGGCCAGTCGTCCTTAACGTCGTCGTCATAGTCGTTATCGTTTAGCGGATATTTGCCATCTTTTAGACTTTGCCCTTTTTTCTTTTAGCCGGACACACGTTGTGACACGTTGCGTGCTGCCCTGATTACCCAATGACGTTTTCTGCTGCCCCGTCTTTTCGTTTTAAAGAAGATTGTTTTTCATCGGTTTCCCATTGGAAGCGCCCACACGCTTCGTTTCCCGTTTGCGGTTGCTTGTTACTTATTAGGACGCTTCGTCTCCCCATACGCACGTAGAAGGTGAGGAAGAGAGAAAGGGAGTAACGGATGGACGAAACGGATTTAGCACACGCATTTGGCGCGTTTCCTTCTCCGGCGATCCTTCCCTCTCCTGCGTGGTCGCCGACTAAGTGTCCGCCTGCGCTCGCTATGACCGTCGGTTCCATTTATGCCGCTTCTGGTAGTGCCTGTTTTCAGATTCTCGCGCTTTCTCAATTTGCTCTCCCCTTTATGGCTCGGGTTTTCTTCAAACGGACAAGTAAACGTTAAGCCGATTTGCATCCTTTCCGACTTGCGTTTCCGTTCGCGCACGCCTACGCTTTGTTCCCGGCTGAATACGTCACGACTGGCATTGCAATGCTGCGCCATTGCAACGGGCCGTAACGGCTCGAAACGGTCGGGAAAGCGAGCAAATGACGGTATCGGAGTTGGTCGATAAGCGCGTACGAAACGCATTGTATGACAATTGTACCTGTGGACGACAGTAGCGTTTTCGCGACGGGAAGGTTGGGCGCACCAAGTCGTCCCAGGCTCGCCTTGCACCGTGGACCCGTGCCCGGCGAGGCATCGCCTCAGCGCGCCAGTTAACGCGCCGAACGGCGGCAGTTGGGTTCACTTACGTTCAGCCACCGCGACCGCGGCTCCGAACGAGTGCGTCGCCGATGGGATCACTTCCTTCGGCGGTTACGTTTTCGTGCGCTCCTCGTTTGCTCGTTGATCGCGGGATCGGCTTGCCAATTACATTGATGCGCGTCGCGTTCAAAGGTGCGCGGATAGATAAAGCCAGTTATGGATTGAACGCAGTCACGTGCGCATTCAGTAAGCCTAAGCTCTAGGCCAAGGCATTCTCGTGAGCTAGAAGGTGCTGCTGCGGTAAGTTCGTGCGATTTTCTTCAGACCACGTCGACAGCTCATCCGAGTGTTTCGCAAAGTTTCCATTGGTACCACGTTTCAGGGCGTGAGCGAAGCGAAGCTGCCGCCGCCAGTCGCTTTGGACACTTTTCCCAGTTCCAATGAGCGGCGAAGTGACGGCAGGCTGTTTTGGCGGGAAGGAATTCCTCAGAAGCGGATCGGCCAGCAGTCCAACCTACGGTGGGTGCCAGTTTCGGTTCACCTTTAAGGAATTCACTTAGGCGACTTTCAGTAAGCGACAGCAGTCACGACGAACCCGCCGATTGGTTGCCAAGAAGAGCAAGAAAGGAGAAAGGATACTCGCACTTGCAGCGACTGTCCAGCGAGGAACAGTTGGTCCAAATAAGGTAAGAAGCCTTAGCTTCCTTGGTCGTCCGCAAAGCCCTTAGCGTTTGGCGACTCGTGGCGATCCATCGAATATCCGTCCCTTGATTGCGGCGCACTCTGCTCGCCTTCTGACCAAACGTAAGCTAAGGAGGAAAAGCGTACTGCCATAAGCGTCGCGGTTGCTTCAAGATGCAGTTCAGCCTTGGCGCCCGCGGGCGCGTTGGCTTGGGCGAAAATATTTCCATCCCATAACGTTGCCGCTTTGTGGTCCCAACTATTTTACCGTTCACGGAACGATCTTGCAATTGCCCAGTTGTCAAACAATAGGTTTACCTTCCGTTTTTAAAACCCAACTTCAAGCACCGCTGTTTTATTGCATTTCTGCCAATTCAAGGTTTGCTCACTCCACGAAGCCTTTCCTTACGACAGCGTGCAATAAAATTCGCCCGCCGCGGCGGGCGATCTTAATTTCCAAATTACAGTACGACTATGCATTTTCAGGTTCGCCTTGCTCGGAAGCCAATTGTTGCGTAACTAATGGCGGTCTTTGTACCGCTTGTTGCTACGAAAACACGGGGCGTATGCAAACGATAAATTGCGCTGTAGGCCGTTCGGCGAGCATTCCCGCTGTTTACGTTGTATTTTTCGTAACGAGGAACGGATCTTGCGTTCGGGGCGCTTCGCTGTCGGCGTGATAGTTCCCACTTGTCGCTCTCCGGCATGCCAAGGTGCTTGCCGGTATTTTTCCCGCTGAAGACGGTGTCCAAGAACTCCGGAAACCTCCGGGTTGCATGAACAGTTTTAAATTACTAAGTCAAAGTTAGCATTAGCAACGTGAACTTGCTGTAGAAAGTAGAAAGGTGGTACAAAAGGCCTTGAATAATCATCACCCACCGAACTTTTCCGAAATGCCATGTTCCGCTTTGCAGGCATGTCTTTTCGCTTGGCTGCAGTTTCGCACCTTCGCGGTCGTCCCACCGAAGCGTACGTGCGAACACGTTTGCTAATTGTCTAAAAGGACTTTCAGCCCGAAGCTTGCCACCATTGGAGGCGTTCGACCAAGGGACGAGTTCGTTACGGAAAGGAGAGTGGCTTTTGCCCGCCTGCCGTCCTAAAGCTGTCACAGTTTCCAGATGAATATTTCCCGTGATTGTTGAGCAGACATTTCTTTGATTACCCGTCGTCGTTGTTCAAATTTGTTGCAGCATGCTTTTGTTTTCGTTTCGTATCGCAGTTGTTTGCCCATCGCCGACACGAAGTGCCATCGCCCATGGCTTCGCCTTCACGTTTCAGCACTGCTCGTTTGAATAGCCTTTGCCTTGCCCAAGGTGTTAATCTTAACGGTCCGATTTGTTCTAGTATTTAAAGAATCGTATGCACTGGGTTACTCTTGCTGTACGGACTCGATCGCCCAACGTTGGGCAGTTTACTGTTAACATTTGTCCCGGGAAGTGCTTTGTTTGGGGTGCGATTAGTTGAATGCATGCTTATCGAATATGAAAACTTGGGAAATTGAGTAATGGATTTCTAACGGGTTTTAGTTTTATATTGTGAGAAAACGGCCGAATACCCGTTTTAAAGTTAGAAGTCCATTATTCAGCGGTTTTAAAGTTGTCCACCATTTTAAAGTTGTCCACGGTTTTAAAGTTGGGAAATTCCTCCGTTTCAATATTTGCATGGCGGTGGAGATGGACTGCTTATTTAGCATAAATCGTTAACGAGATGGTATGTTTTCCTTTAACGTGGCATTTGTTTGCGGAGCCGTAAAAAAGCGCGCAGCGATTTTCTAGATAGCGTTTTCTTACGCTCAACTGCACCTTGCGTTGCCGTTCTTGGCTTTTCGTTCTATTAATGTATGTATCGCCAGTATCATTTGTTGACTGTGGTGGAGATGCGCAGCGCCATCTACTAGCCCGGCTTCAATCTTCCGTAGCATTGCTCTCTTGTACGGCCCAGGCGGCCTTCTCTCTGCTGACTGCAGCCTTGGCTGTCCTTATCCGAACCAGCAGGGGCGTCCTTTCTCCTTGACGCCGTCGCAATGCGAAGCTGCATAGGCTCCAGTCGACGGACCGACTTTGGCGACACGTAGGTGTAAATTTTTGCTGAATATATATTTTTTTGTAAGCAAATGCAGGATTTGTAACGGGATTTATTCCCATTTCTCCCTTGAAATTTACGGTCTGAGTATCCTGTTTAATACACTATTATTCGAACAATCGAACATTAGTGGCGACGTTTCGGAGCTATCCCGCTCCGTTTCGGAGGTATCCCGCTCCGAACAGCTTTCGGAGCTATCCCGCTCCGCCTTCAGCGTCTTCTCGAATTTGTTCGAATAGTAGTGTATTAAACATGATACTCAGACTGTAAATTTCAAGGGAGAAATATATTTTTTGGAGAAAGCGTAATTAAATTTTGAATATCTCCCTTCATGACGTGCATGGCTCACTGCGTGTCTAAGTAAAGCCGACAATTGCCGGTATCCGCTCTCCATGCTTTGCAATTGAGCCGTTGCTTATTCTTATATTCTTTCTCTTGTGCGAAGCGGCTCTTCTGCTCAGGAAAAGCTCAAACGGCATGTTTGCCGTACAATCGGTTAACCTACGTGCAGTGTTGACATTTTGCGAGCCTTACACAGATTAGCTCAGATGGAAAAGCAGAGTGGCCAATCAATCTCTTAGCGCCAGTTTTGCGCGCACGCTAAATTTGCATGCCAATTGAAAGTTAGTGCCGAATTCGTTAGCATATGTTTAATGGGTTGGAGCCTGCGTAGCTGTTAGTCAGTTTGGCTAACCCGAAATTGCTAACAGGGCGTCGCTGACGTAAGGGTCTCCCTGCACTTTCCAATAATTTTAGCAATCGCATACTGGCTCCAGTCAACAGCAGATTTCCTTTCCATGCAAGAGCAGGTCGGCCTGTGGTGGATATACCGAACAAAGCAACGATCCTAGCATTATCTCTAAACATAGTTTCCATCAGATGCAGCTGGCAATAATGGGGAATATTGCCTATTTGCTTGAACCAAGTAAATAAAACGGCCGACAAAGAAAACTGGATTTTTTAGAACTGCCATTTCTGTCGTCCTCTAATAATGAGTCTTAGTTTGCTTTATTGGTATTTACAATTTACAAGTGTTTCCTCCATGGCAAGTTGCGTTAGTGCAAACGGACGGTACAGCATCTTTGCATTGCAACGGGCTGCAGCTTTCGAGCGCTGGATGTTGTTTGGCTTTCGCGTCGATCAAAATTTCATCTTTATCAAAGGAGGCTCCAGGCGCGGCTTTCTTTGTTGCTCCTCAGGCGAGCATTCAATGTTTACCGTCACCGAAGGGGAACAATGCGCCGATGTCTGTGCCTCGGAAATGGCTGAAGGGTGGTTTGTTTGTCTGGAGATTTCGCGCGCCCAGTTTTCCATTTGCAGAGGGAGTCACCCTTCCGAAAGTCGAAGTTTTTCTGCGTATGCAAATTAATACTTTGGCACGGTCGCTCCACTGAAGCGAGGTGTACCTGAAAATTTTTCCTCTGAGATATTCTCCTAACCGTATTTGCCTTTTCCCATCCTTTAGCGTTATTCGTCCCTTAATCTTTTCTCCGTTACATTATGTAAACGTATTCGAAGCGGCGTCTCTATTCCGTTTGCTTAGCACTTGACAGGTTGTCTGCTCTCGCCGACTTCAACAGGCGATATACTGAATAGGTTTCGACGCATAGGCTTTTCGCCGTGCTGACAGCGTAGATAAAATTGGCTCCCGGATATCTTCGAAATAAAAAGCAGAATGTTCATTGATCACTTTTTTAAAATGAACGCGAGCTCCTGTGTCTACGTGTGCTCGCGGCGTATTAACGGAAGCGGTTTGGCAAGGCAAACTGGATCGCAGTTACCACTGTTTACGCTATCGTCGATTGACGTCCGTCGTTAGTTGTTGCCGAATGAAGCCGTCTGAAAACGTGTTTTCTCTTAATTATGTCATTATTGACACAGCTCTCTCATTGGCGTCTTTTGCGAGTTTTTGCTTGAATGAACGCCATTTCTCACTTTCTGGGTGCTTCGTCCCACCAAATTTGACGACTGTGCGTGTTAGGATGCGATGAAATTTCGAAATCTGCGGAGTTCAACCTCCTAACAGCACCGACGTTTTGTCGACGTGTAGCTAATGCTTTGAGACCCGGCATCGCCGAGATCAGTAGGGGACCGTAACAACGAACTTTGCGAATCATCAGTACTTTGACTAGCAGTGATAGTTCATTCAGCCGACAACTTGCTCATTCCACTTCTGGCTCATAAGGGTAGTAATAGCAGTAAGTGAAAGAACTGTACAAATACATATATATTATATTTACGAAGTCATTATGAAGTTCGATTGCGAATCTCCGTCTTTCCATCTTTGGCATATCCTGCTTGGCATTGTTTCAAGTAACGCGACACTTCCCAAAAAACTTGCCGTAAACTGGAGGAAGATATATATATATATATATAATCTTATTTATTCCAGAACACGGCTTCTAATCCTGTTAATAGCCAAACAACTTTAGACGGAGCTTACCAGACTTTCCTCGAGGCGTCTTCAGCGTATTTGGCTACAGACACTACAATTAGCCGAGCACGCTGAAGACGCGTCGAGGCAAGTCCGGTAAGCTCCGTGGAAAGTTGTTTGGCTATTAACAGGATTAGAAGCCGCGTTCTGGAAAAACATTATATAGTTGAAGATGGGGTGTACGGTAACGGGGCGTTCGGTTGGCATGTTGGATGGTTGCCACGGTGAACCCGTTGTGACCACGTTACGGTGCTTCTGTAATTACCAAGAAAAGAACCTCACCAGTCGCGGGTGGGTTGATTTATTGGCAAAAATGTGAGACACAGTAACGTACGATGGATCGGAGCTTTCGGGACGCTCTAGTCCCATCGTCAGCGAGTGGAAAGAGGAAAGAGTCCCTTTAGGGAACCTCTTCCCAAACATTATTTGCCGTGAGAGCCATTTCCACCTTAGGCAAATAAAAGAGGCGTTTTTCATAAGGCACAATGACACTATCAACCATGACAAGGGAAGGGAAGTCAGTGAAATATGGGATGCAGTTATCAATAAAAGCAAATGTTGCACCATGCAGACTGACCACCCGACCCAGCCTATATATACCCATCGAGATCGGGATTCCCTTACACAACCAATAAATCGCTGACGACGGAACAAGATTGTTCCGAAAGCTTCGAAAGGTTTCTACAGTGCTCTGATATTTTCCTAATAACTGCCCACCCATCCGTTGGTAGGCCGTTGTTTCCGTTCTTTCCAGGCACTACGAATACGCAAGAACGGTAACAACCGTGAATACTTCAAATATATGTATATACAGTCGGCCCTCGTTATACGCGGTTAATTCGTCCCGGATTTTGAGCGTTACACCGTGGATAACGAATTCCGCGTTATATATGAAACCCTATGAAAAAGGCACACTAGATTGTGTTCCAGCCGCGTATTTCGTCCTGCCGCCCTGAATTCTTCCCGAACGGTTATCATACCTAGTGATCCTTCGAAGCTTGGTACTACGTAATCTAGCTGCGAGATAATGATATGAATGAGACTGCGCTTGTCCAATGGGGCCAGCCTTCAGAGTTAAGGCCATTAGATACAAGAAAGGACGAAAGTAAGATGCTCTTTCCCTAAACGCCTGCGAATCGCCTTGCTTTAATGAGCTAAGCGATGTACTGGTGCGCGGAATGGGTACAGAGCATGGGAAATATAAAACACACAGGCGCACTAAAGTAGAAATACTGAACATCACATAGAACACATGCACATAGAACAAAACGTCTACGGCAGAAAGGTTTGGCGCATCAGGAATCAGACAATTTATCCACTTTCTGTAGGTGGACGCATATCCCCTGGTGACCGGCCAGTTGTAGGGTTTCTTGAACTTGTTGGTAGCAGAACTTCTCGCCTTAGAATGGTAGGCTCCGCATCTTCATTTAAAAACATTGTTATAGGGAGCTGTCTCTCCATTTTCTTCGCTTCACTGAATAAATCTTGTAGCGGCTTCGACAAAGCCGTTGTTCCTCGTGTAATCATGATGCCACGTTCCATGGATGGATCGTATTCAGCAATCATATCCTTTAGGACCTGCGCTTGCCGGAAAATACTGGCAGGCTTTTGCAGCGTCCAATCCGAGGGTGTTTGAGCTTCTGTATCTTCCATAACGTCGTTGTCGCTGCCCGTAGGTGATTGCATCAGTTGCTCGAGTTTCTCGTTGGCGATCGGTTCTCCACAATCTTCTATTTGCTCCCTGGTATCGTCTTCCATCATGTCGGAGAAACCCTCACCTCCCAAATCCTTGGCAATATTCACTATGTCCATGACCTCCTCATCGATGGCACCTGACTGCGTCTCTCCACAAACGCTTCCAGCAACCACTGACTGTTCTAGGCTTTATCTCGTGTACTGACTCCGCAATGAGGGCGACAGCATCTGCAATTGAGAAACGCTTCCACAGGCCGGTTAGATCGCAATCAGGATTAGCGTGGAGGGTATCACGAAGCTTCGCAAATACGAGACGAGTATAAGTAACCTTAATGCATTGTATGGTGCCCTGAAGCAGTGGCTGTAGTAGTGATGTCGAGTTAGCGGGAAAGAATTTCACCTCGACGTTCTCGTTAGCGAAGCAAAGAGATTGTGGGTGACCGGGAGCGTTATCAATTACGAGGAGGACGTTGAAAGACATCCCCTTGCTTTCCAGGCATTGTTTCGCTTCAGGAATGAAGCATTGGTTAAACCACTCCGTAAAAAAGAATAACCGTCATCCACGCCTTGTTGTTGTGCTGCCAGAATACCGGCAGGCAATCCTTGTTCTTTTTTCTGAGCGACCGAGGATTACGAGTCCGGTAGACAACGCCGGGCTTTATGATGTGCTCTGCAGCGTTGCCACAGAGCACAAGAGTAAGTCGATCTTTCAGTGGCTTTCTTTTCGCTCTTGTGGATGTACGTGCGCTTTGGCATGTGCTTCCAGAATAATGCTGTCTTGTCACAATTGAAGATTTGTTCTGGGAGCCCTTTTTGTCCATCATCTCTTTGAATTCCTCCGGGAATGTCGAGGCAGCTACGAAATCAGCCGATCTTTAAATTCTTGAGGTTGAAGCGCTTCATGTATTTTGCTAACCATGCTTTACTAGCAGTAAACCCTTTTCTGCAACCGCGCCAGAGAAGTGCTTATATATGCTCAGCGCTTTCTCCCGAATAACTTTCCCGTCGACAGGGACATGCTTCCGGGACATTTCCTCTATCCAAATGTTTAGCGGTTTCTCGACTTTCACGAGGACTTTGTTGCGAACTACAGCAGCTCTTTTCACCAGCGATGGGTCGGGATGCACGATTCCTCGAATCTCAGCTTCCTGCTGTTTTATCGTACGAATGCTGGATTCATTCTTCCCGATCATGCGGCCCACTTCGGCACTTGACAGTACGCTTTTCAAAAGATCTATGACTTGCTTTCTCATGAAGGGTAAGGACGCTACGTTGTCTCTTAGCCCTAGAGCAGTGTTTCTCAAACTTTTTGGTGCCATCGCCCTCTTTTGAGACAAATATTTTGTCATCGCCCCCCACATCTCTCTCTGTCGTGCACTACCCAGACTTCAGTTGACTCGACGGAGAATATAGGTCAGGGCGTTCCCGATGTTCCTCCGTTATCGTTTCAATGACTTTATCCATATGGTAAACGGGTTGCCTTCCGTCACAATAAAATTAAGAGGCCTTGCGGGTCATTACAAGGGGTGTATGTCGAAATCCCAAATGACAAAATCCTGAGTGAAGAAATCCTGAACGGTCAAAGTCCAGAAGGTCGAAATTCCGATCGGTCGAAATCCTAAACGATCAGTATCCTGGAAATTATATTACTTAATTAAGAGACAGGGAGGTAGCATAATGGTAGTTTTTCCTTTCAGGATTTCGACCATCGGGATTTTGTCTTTTCAGTGTTTTGACCGTTCGCGATTCTGACTTCGGGATTTTGACTGTCTGCGGATTACAAGACGTTCCGTGTGCAATGTAATAGAAGGTAGCTTAAGATGCGTAGCGAAAGCTTTTTGACAAATGAGAAAAGAGATTACAATGGAAGTTCATGTCAGTACTCTTTTATTAACCATAGCATAACATAACAACCTATTTCTCAATGCGAATGATGTGCCTGATGAAGTGAAGTTAACTTTTTTACATCGGGATTAATATTCGTGAGCATTATTCTTAGGTCCCCTCGTTTCGCTATTTGCAGCCGATCCCTTTCCTTACTCAGCAGATCAGTAATTGCACTGAATCCACGTTCAGCTAAGTACGACGATGGAATAGCGATAAGAAACTTTTCCACAACAGCCCATAACCGAGGATGAAGTTGTGCTATTTGTCGCTGTAACCGAAACTGGTGATATCCGCTCCTAAACTTAGGTTTTAACTCTTCATTGTTTTGTAGTTCTAATAACTCTTCCTGTAGTTCCGTTTCTGTCTCTTCCACATTGCATAATGGATCTGCAACCCAGTCTGGAATTTTCAAGGATAGAATGTCACTTAAACGTTTCATGAAATCTGCGTGCAGTATTTCCAAGTGATTGCAGTACACCAAAATGTCATCATCAGCGACTTCCGCATTTTTCTTGCGTGCAGCGAGGAGTGGGAACTGACTGAACTCGCCACGTCCCAGATTTCGCTTGAAAATAACTAGCTTTGAGACAAATGCAGACATAATAGCCTTCCGTTTGATTAAGTTAAGGTTGTCTCCCTGCAACTGTAAATTCATCTCATTGAACTTTGAGTATAATTCCGTTACGTATGCGTTGTCGCTTTTGAATTTCTTCAAGTTGTCTCGCAGTGTAGCATTCTCGTCCCCTAAGAATTCCAAAACTGTATCAAAAAGGCTATAAAAGCGGCTCAAGCAAGTGCCTTTCGATAACCAACGAACTTCAGTATGAAGTAATAAACGGTTAAAATCTTCATCATTCGCCTCGCACAACTGACAGAATAATCACTCATTCAGCGATTTTCTCTTGATTTTGTTCACAGCTGCAATGACAAACTGCAGTGAGCAACTCAAACGGTCGCTGAGGTGTTTTGCAACCAAATGCTGCCGATGAATCACGCAGTGAACCGCTAACACAGTCGGAACCTCCTTCAAATGCGCAATAAACCCATGATGGCTTCCCACCATGGATGGCGCTCCGTCAGTTGCTACAGTCATTATGTTCGTGAGAGGGATATTCTTTTCTTTCAAAAATTCTTCTACAGCCCGAAAAATTGATTCTCCTTTAGTGTCGGTTAAAAGTTCTTTGGCAAACACTAATTCCTGTGTTAAACGCTAGTCTTTTATAAAGCGAACGTAAGCTAGCAGTAATATCTCATTGCCAGGTAAAGTGGATTCATCAAGTTGCAAAGCAAATGATGTAGTCCTCAAAAAATTGCATAAAGTTTCTTCTATGTCACTGCTCATTTCGTCAATTCTCCTCTGCACCGTATTATTGCTCAACGGGATCTTTATGATTATTTCAGTCGGTGATATATGCAGCAGCGCACGTAGAACTTCACTGATAACCGGAAGCAATAACTGTTCCCCGATGCTATGCGGCTTTCCAGATTTTGCAATTAGTGATGAAATATTGTAAGAAGGAAGTAACCCATCATTTTCCTCTTGCGAAGCAGAAGATAGCATACTTCGCAATGTTGACTTTTTGCGGAATTTATCCCGAGTGACTGAAAATAAGCCATTTCCTTATTGGATTTGTCAGCATGTACTCTTTTCAAGTGTTCTTGCAATCTTGATGGCTTCATTGATTCGTTTGAGAACACTTTCTCGCAAATCAAGCACACAGGCGAATGCTTATTAGCCGGTGAAGGGATAAAACCATATTTCAAATACTCCAAGTTGCATTGCCTGCATTTTTTCCTTTCCGCCATAGTGAAAAAGACTAAACATTAGTCGCTCTTCAATAAGGACTGTCGAGTTGTGTGAAATTGAATACGACAGAGTGGCAGAGTAGCTGTCAGCATGCATTCAAAATCTCGGTAAGAGTAAACTGATTTTTGCATGCGTAATCAGCACCTACACAGGACCTTATAGTAAATTTGAAACTAAACAATCTTATTCTGTTATTCCTTTTACTTTCGAGCAACTCATGCTGTTTTTAAATAACGAACAGGTAAAATATTAGCAGTAATAAATAAAAATATGAAGGTATACGCACCGTTACGAATTCCTACGCCTTTAATCCCAACAATTCCAATTAATAGTTCTGTATTAGTGGTCAGTCAGTAGTGGTAATTCTGAAAAGCACTTACAAAGCGCGTGAAGTCAGATAAGAATGACAATATCTCTGGACCAAGCGCGAACGTGAAGTCCAATATAGGCAGTACGAACCTATCCATTTGATATAGCGTTGTGCACAAATTATATACTTGAGGAACAAACTGGAATTTGACATATCCATGTTCGCTAATGAAGGAATCAATCAACGATCACTCACTTGGCGGGTGAGGTGTCATAACATGACAAGTTCCCCTCCATTTCCGGGAGGTATATGCAAACTTTTACGGAAAGATGGGAAGAACTGAAAGGCCTATCTGTGGGCCTTTCAGTTCTCACCGTGTTCCATCATCAGCGTGAAATGATAAGGCTGTAGTGAAGTCGACGATAGCCTATGAGTCACGCGACCGCCAGGAAGTAAAAGGGAGCGAACTTGTCACGAATTAAGACAGTTCCTCCGATTATGAGTAATTGCTGATTGATTATTTCATTTAACCAACCTAGATATGTCAAATTCTAGTATTTGTTCCTCGACTGTAAAACGTGCCCAACGTTCTATTAAAAGCACTTTGCTTTTGTACAGCCTATCGTGATCGGACGCTCACGCGCACCCATGCTCCGCAAAGGCAATACCAGCATTAGGGAAACGAAGACAGAAGATAATAAAACATAATATAATAAGATAAACTGGAAATAGGATAAAATAAATTGAGTAAGGACTTTTTAACAAATAATACTATAATAAATGAGTACTCTGTTTCATCCGCTGAACATGGTCGTCTCTGGTATGTATACATTTGGAGTTCGTTCAAATCCGGGGTAGTCCGTAAATAAATTGAGTAATAAATAAAATAGAGTGAAATCCATGATTAAGGTATTCGGTCTTCAATAAGCACAAACAAAAGTTTACCGGAGGTTTACGCGATTAATAGATCACTGCCGCGTTACTCGAAGTTGGCTAGAAAAGTAAAATACTTAAAATGAATCTCCTAATTTAAAACAGCAAAATTAACCTTACAATGGGAAGAAAAATTGGAAAATTTTGAAAATGAAGTAGACGTGAAATGGTTCAAGTAAGGAAGAGTTCAGCTTTGTAAATAACAATGTATGACCGCAAGCTTACACGAAGAGGGGAAAAAGAAGAAATTCCCAGGTGATTGCCACCAGACGTCTGACAACGACGCAACTTACAATGTTCCATTGAAAAAAAGCAGTTTGCCCTTGCAACAGGGATATATAAGAGATTTACCTCAAAGATGGACTCTATAAAGAAAGAGTAATAGCGAATTATTATTCAGGGCTTTAAGCAGATGACAATTTTGCGACTCTCCTCGCATTTCTTTCTTCCATTCACTCCGTTCGTTCTGAAGGAACTACTATTTCCTAAGCTTGACAGTGCAGCTGAGATAGCAAGAGAGAGTTACAGATGTGATAGAAAGTGGTATTACTGTATTTATAAAGCTCGCTTTGGGAGTTGACAAAACGCAAAACTGTGAGTGTTTGCTGACGAGTTCTTTTACTCATTCACTTCATGTTTACTTTTCTTTCGAAAGCTCATCACAGCGACTTCTAAATCTTCGGTAATAAGCATCGAAAGATTACGTCCGGCGAAGTCTGGACAGAGAAATGGAGTCTTTTCTCGTTAACGACCGCCGCTCAGATTCCCCGCCCATTTATAAATATTATCATAATAGTGACCGGTTTCGGCCACTTAACGCAGATGCTGTCATGGTAGCTAACTGGAAATGATGGATTCATTGCTCCGTGACTCACATTACATGAAAGCGTTATCAATTATATCAGTGATTTTGTTCACTTTTCGCAAGTTCCGTCGAGCTATCCCACCATCGGGAAGACCGAATGGCAGGCGACGACAAAAAGGACAAACGACGCGTAATAGCTGCACTTCCCAAAACCTTTCATTGACCCGTAAATTTTCATAACTCGTTTAGACCTCATCGACCCCTTGAGCCCATTATCGCCTCCTGAGCGAACTCTCAGGTTCCATCGACCCCTGAGCCTTTCCATCGCCCCCAAGGGGGCGATATCGCCCACTTTGAGAATCACTGCCCTAGAGGAACCGCTCTGTTCACTTACTTGCCTTCTGTCAGCCATCCTCCTATGCGACACGACGCGAAAGTTGACACCTACCACGCTGCAGGGAAACTGATACTTGCGCACAGCGGGAGGGCTCGACAACGCGCACGAAGCAATAATGCGCAATCAGAAAAATGACAATGCCTCATTAGCATTGTGCACGGTTTAGAGAACGTTGTGAGCAGAAAAAGTAAAATTCAAAGTTGCTGAGGTGAATCGCGCTGATGACGGAACACGTACGCTCCGGAAGCTTCGCCTATTAAAGCTCGTTGAACAAGGATACCGTATCTTTTCATATTTTTTCATAAGTATGAGACACCTTGTTACTAATTCCTCTTGCTATATATATATATATATATATATATATATATATATATATATATATATATATATATATATATATATATATATATATATATACCGCGCACGTTGAAAGTTTAGTTTTCATAACGCCCACGCCTTCAATACTGGCGGCAAATTGCATAAATTAGCGGAGCTTCCGGATTACCTGCATGCCGTGTTTGCTAGAATAAGTGCGTACGGTGGAGGGAAGATTTTAATTTGGTAACTGTAAATTTCCAGAATGTTCTTAGTTGCTTTGATAGTGAAACTTATTAAATGCTATGCTCGTGATCAGTCCAGCATGTTGGACGTTCCTTGCAACCCTAATAACTCGATTGGTTTTCCGCTTGTGACTTGCCGAAGGTTCATCGACAACTCGGCGCTCGCTGACTCAAGTGAGTGGCAGTAGCTTTACCCTATTACTTGTGCAACTCAGTAGGCACGAAAAATTAGTGACATATGCGCCGCAATTCCGATTGTCGTCATGCGGCGCCAGTTGAAGATTTGCGCCGACGGAACCATTTCATAAATTTGCGTCGTTTACTCGACGGCTTTTCCCAGTCGAAAGGTTCATGTTGGTTGATTTGCAACCTGATCAACGTTGCGTTCACCTTTTTGATAATCCACTGATAGTCGACCTGATCTGGGTAGCACAGGCTGACAATGTAGTCGTATATTTCGTGCACTTCGTACGGCAGGAACTTCAGTAGCACTTCCCTGCGTATGGTTCGCTTTATTCTTTCAATGTCTTGCGTACGATGACCATTCGTCCAGGGCAATTTGCCGGTGGCCATTTCAATGAGCGAGTACATTAAGGAAATCATGTCATCGCAAGGACCGAGCTCGTGGTACGTGTGCGCGTTTGGCGACGCATACCGACGAGTTCCGCAGAATGGGCCCAATTCTCGCGGAGGTATCCATCGTCCGTCCGTTCTGCGGTATCGCCTGGAAATGCCAAAGTCGAGTATTAGGACAACCTTTTCATTGCTTCCTCGCCCCATGGCAAAATTGGCCGGCTTAACGTCCCTGTGCAAATATCCCACGTCGTGCACTTCGTTGATCGCTTCAACGCACTGAATGAACAGCCGGAGCGTGGTTGAACAGGAGAACCGCTTCCCTGGGCGCTTGTCGAGCAGGTCGGCCAGGCTTGGTCCCGTCAGGGTCATCACCAAATAAGCCATTTTGTTTTCAACTCCCGACCCGTAGATTTGGCACGCGTGCCGCTTGCCCTTCAGCAGCTCAAGAACGCGCAACTCCATTTTCAGCGTTCCGCCCTTCGCCTTGCTATCCACGGTCTTGGCAGCCAGGTAGACCTTCCTCTCGTTGTCCCAAACTTCGTAGACGGCGCCAAAACCGCCTGTTCCCAACTTCTTCACCACCTTCCATCGTTTTCGTATGGTTTCGCCGGGCTCCAGCCTGGGGATCTTTCGTTTCATCGCGCTTAGGCGACGTTGTGCTCCCGCAACAATGCAATTTCAGCGTCTGGGATGGGCGCGGTCAGTCGACCTTCATTCTATTGCTAAGGTCGCTCACGGTGGCACCTTACTGCTCGGTCGCTCAGGTGGGTTTCAAGTTGGAAATCATTTGAAAGTTTAAAGTTTAAAATTAGTCATGCTTGTCATCGATGCTTGCCTGCTTAATAATGCTTAGATAGGGTGCGACTGGCTGTCCGCTCAAAGTTAACTTAATTTCCAGTACGAAGCTTTCGAGAGCTGACTTGTCCTGTCTATAGCGCTGTAGAATAGAAGTGGATGCCGTGGTATGTGACTTGCAGTTCGCTGCCGTCAAAGTGCTGTGCGATATTTTGCAAATCAGAGCTGTCAATTTTCGTTTTATGTTAATACTTATGTGCTGCAATAATTATTTATGAATTCCTTTGGCACATATAGCTGCTGAAAGTTTTTCCGGTCTAATACAAAATCCTATGTCCACGAGTAGGCTTGTGTTGAGGCTTAGGCTTACGCACGTTTCTTGGAAGTTCACAGGTCTTTCAGTAGAACTTGGTATAGATCATCTTCTACGTTTACTGGAGCCCGGTTAAAATATTATGCTAACGACTAGATTTTGACTTGGGCTTAGGTATATTATTGAGAATTTCCCTGCGTCTTGCGGGAACGCTTGGAATAAAGCGTGCTCATTGTATGTATTCAGCAATCAGGCGCGGATTTCTCTTGCTCAACAGTCGTAATAGTCAGCCACCGCGTATTCACTGTCTTCATGCAGTTGACCAGGTTTTCGTGCTTACTGTCATCATTAAGACGCAGCACTTGCGTGTGACGTTACAGTAACGTATTCCGCTGTGTCATGTGTTGCGGAGCTAAATGTCTCCAAAAGAGTGATGTCGTAGCCTCAGACAAATTTCTCAGGCAACCGTTGGCATAATTGAGTTTGCCGGGATTTTCAGCAGAACCCTCCTACGCCAGTTGGAGCTTCTTTCGGATTTTTCATTAGAAGTCCGAGGGGTTCTTGTGGTCTTCCGGCCCTCTTGGTGTGACTGCCTTTTGGGTGCATCTTCGTCCTTTCGGCTGCCATCCAAGGCATTTATTTAGTTCATATTGGCTTAAGCCCCGTTATAAAAGTTTAAAAGCTTTTATAACGGGACTTGAAACCGCGTCGTAGCAATTTTTGTAAAATTAGGAGATTACTTCTGGCAGCCAACTTAATGTTCCTTGTAACCGTTTCCTAAGGTGCGGCCTGTTTGCGTTCGTCCACTGGTTCGCAGCTCGTCATTGCGTAGTAAGGACATCGTGCTTGGCTCTGACTTGATGAAAACGTTGAAGTTTGAGTTCCTTCAAGTCTCCTTCCATTGTCCCCCAATCCTAGGCGGTAGGTTAGGATGAGCGTTGGGGCTGTTGACGAAGTTATCTGCCATTGACTAAACGGTAGGTAACTTCGTCATCTGCCGTTTAGTCAACGCTTTCTCTACTATTCTGCTGAACAATGGGACAGAAAATCCCCGACAGCTCCGGAGGAATAAAAAGATCTTTTTCAAAACACGGTGTTGAATTTCGTAATAAATCACAATGCATACATACATGCATATATATATATATATTCCACGTTTTCGTAGCTTTCGGCTCTAGTCGCATCCCGACATTAGCATACAAGAAACGAATCCGTCCCAACGTCAGACATGACTAATACGTACAGTAATCTTGATTCGCTTCGATCTGTTGTGCATCGTAAGTTTTCTCAGCAGCCGTACTTGAATGCATATGTTCGCAGTTGTTGTTCGCACGTGTAGGCAAGTGGCACAAGGGGTTGTTATTGGGATGGAGCAGATGAGCTATAAACGGGTTTGGAGCTTAGTACCCTCGTCTGGATCGTCATAATCTGTGACAATCCCTTTTAATTATCAGTAGCTAGCAGTGTAGGACCGAGATACTCGGCATTGTACGTGGTGATCAAATCTGTCCTCCCGCTGAACACGTTACCTCGGTAGCCGTGAAGTGTGGGCGCAAGCTTTTTAGTAAGCGCATATCAATTGTGGTAGAGGTGTTCGATGGCCAACGGAGCGTGTGCCATGTTTTCGGTAGCATTTTACGATTTATGCAAATGTTTGACTGAATTAACGTTTCGCGGTTGTGCAAATGGTGTGGCCGTTAATAATTAGCGGTAGGAATTTTGCAGCGCTATTCGGCGCGTTCCTTCTGGGGCCCCGCGGCGTTCGCGCCAGTTGCCGTTAAGGAGACTTGGCGCTTCATCATGGAGCTGATCCGTGGCGGCCAAGTCGACCCTTGCGGCTCGAATTTGCCGAATCGATAGCTATCCGACTGACTATTGCGCCGGTCATTTGTCACCGGATGTCACATCGGTTTTCCCAGTTGGCTTGCGCGACAATCGTCCGCTGGAGAGCTCCGACACGCCGAAGGCTTCCTTCGGGACCGCGGGCGACTATAAGGGTGTCGACGCGTTGGGTCGAGTGGCAGTGGAGCGACCATGTTTGCCCGAGTTAATTTGTCCTTCTGGTCCTGCAGGTCGAAGCCGAAGAAGACGGTCTTTGGAAAGCTTAAGGACAAAGGCAAGGATCGCGACAAGGATGTCAAAGCGAAAGTCAGGTCCAAATCAAAGTCGTCGAAGTCGAAGGGCGACGCGGAGGGTTCCACGCCCTCCGCGTCGATCGCCTACACGCGCAACGTTTTCGGCGTCCCCATCTCGGAGGCGCTGCGCAACGATCCAAGCTACGACCGAGTTCCCGTGCCCGCTTTCGTTCGACAATGCATCGACTATATACTGGAATACGGTAGGGATGGACCACTGTACGGCCGGCAGTTCCGCAAGTCCCGCCTGCGCAACGTTTGCAGGCCTCACTCAGGAGGGGATCTATCGTCTGACTCCTCCGAAAAGCGTCTTGGAAGATCTGAGGGCATCAATCAACGCGGGAGATGAACCGTCCTTCTCGGACGCCCACCAGGCAGCCTGTCTCCTTAAAATGTTCATACGAGAGCTACCTGAGCCGCTCTTCACGTGGACGTTGCTGTCCAAATTTGAAGAGTCCGTAACCAGTGAGTTATTCGTCCGCGCCGTCCTACTTCAACTGCGATCGATGTGCTCTAAGTAATTTTACCTTTGAAGGGTTTTTGGAAATATTGGTTCGCTGTCCCCCTTTGATTTACGATTGTTTTTCAAAGTTGAGCAATTCCGTCGTGGGCGAATCGCCGCGCTCGCATGTCCTGATCCTTTGAAGCGTCGCTCGCGAATACCCGGCGCTAAAATTCTTCCCAATCTCACTTTGTCCATTTGTCGCGGTATGTTGCAAAGCCAAGTGCGTTCAGCTGAAAAGTTTTAGCCTGTCGAAGCATTGCTGAGTGCCTGGGTCGCTTGAGCGAACTGATAGAACGCCTGCCAAAGCCGAACAAGTACTTCCTCGCCTACTTCTTCCTTCACTTGCAGGGAATTATGCAAAAAGTTGTCCTCCGAAGGTTAACGTCGTAGCAGATTTTTTCTCACCACCCATCGTTGCAGAGCGATGAGAACAAAATGACCCTGGCCAACTTGGGCGTCCTCCTGCAGCCGCTGTTTAACGTGTCGCCCGCGTTGCTGAATGTCTTCATGCAAAATCCTCGTCTGCTCTTCCCGAACGTGCAACTGAAGAAGTAAGTCCAGTTTTGTTCATGCTTTTGCGGGAGGTTCGCATTTTTCAAAATACGCGCCTTCGAACGTTATCCTCTAAGGCGAACTTTCTAATTATCGGCATGCCGCCCCGCGCGGCTTCTATAATGTAATCACGATTGCTTAATCGACCTTGTTCCGCCCGCGTATAGGCCGCCAGTGCCCTTGATTAATATTAGCTTATTCCAACAAACAGGATTGAAAGTTTCTTCCGCTGCGCGTTTGGTATCCGCCTTTGCTTGGCAGCACGCAGTTTAGTCGTTAGTCTAGGCTTTCTGCACCTTTCTTCTTGGCACCCTATCCCACGGCAACATGCTGAAAGTGGTCTGTTGGTATTTCACCAAGTGACGTCACTGTTGGCAATGCGATGGGCTTTATCGGCGCTATATCGACTATTGTTTTCATTGACGCATTGCTGCCTACGATGATCAATTGTCTTTGAGGGAATCCGCGCCGGTCTCTTTGCGCCTAACGTTAAAATATCCATACGGCCCGTTTTCTTCGTCATCCACGAAACGGCCAGCATGCTGTCATCTTTGAAACCACCCGCGCTTTTAGTTCGCCTCCGTGCTTTGCAACTCCTCGTCCAGCCGACACTGTTAACGATTGTTAATGGAAGCACATCCGACGGCATCGTCCGGCATATTGGAATTTCTGTGCAAGCTGAAAGGCATGCACTTGCGTTGATCCCCAACGTTGGATGTCGGTTTTCAAACTTTGGCGCCACGCGCTTCTCCGGCGAATTAACGCTTCGCAAGGGCGAGCTACACGCGAAGCTTCCTTCGCAAGGAGTGTCACCTTCCGTCGGTGGTTCCCTTGGATTGCTGATTGGCGAGCGTTTTCCTGAAATAGCATAACAGCGTCCGCGCGTAGGTATAACGGGGGCTCGCATTTCTGTCATACATATCGTACAATGAATGGGGGTAGCCTTGGACTCCGAGCTACCGGCTATACGTTATGGATTTCATAATCGATAGCATCTTTCCTTACTCGCTTGTTGTGTTTTCGTAAAATGCTTTTCTTGCCTGCCGTGCTCACGCGACCGGCAGTGACCATATTACGCGAATGTATTCCATAGGAGAGCAATCAACGCGGTTACAGCGATGACAGTCGGCGGGATACCTTCCAAAGGAAGTGTGCTTGAACGAACGCGAGCTTTAAAATGTTTCGCCGCAAGCTGGATGTCTTCGCCTTTTTTGCGCATTTCCCGGAAATCACCTGTTGCCACGCAGCATTCGTGCCAGGCGCAGGTGGAATATATGCTGAAAGCCGAGCCGCCGAAGGCCCGAAAGTAAAGCTACTTAAAAATAAAGCAGCGCAACTTTTTGAAAGTTTCCCGCGCGCCTTTCCGAAAGGAAATGTGCTCGTTTAAAATGCACGTTTCCTTTTGCTGAGCGGGATCATCTTCCTAACATTCCAATTCCGTAGCACGGTTGACTCCCGTTTTGGTAAGAATCGTTAATTTTCTTCTCGTAGCAAAGCTTTCGGAACTTACCTCTTCCGCCGTCAGTGCTAATAGTCATGTCAACTGCCCAGGGATTGGAATATAAGGAAATGTGTTCAGGAAAACATTGCGACAAAGTCGAATGTATCCCAGAGTAACGTGGGAAGCGCGGTTTGTCAAATGGGCCGCGAGTCTCGTTCGTTGCCTTTCGTTGTGCAAATTATGCCCGCGCGTTTTCGCTCTCGCCTGCTTGCACTCCGTTGGAAAACTTTGAATTACTACATCTTGGCTTGAGACAAAGTTTGCTGCTTGAAATCTTAAGCTCCAGCCTGCGGCGAGCGTATTGCCCATTTCACTCGACGCAATCCTGCGGCAATGTGGTACGTGCCCCGTGGGTGTATTTCTTTTGCAAATAGCCCGTTTTCGGACAAGTCTCCTTGATGGTTCGTATATTATTTAATTTCTGGGATTTCGACAGTCACCGGGTATGGCGGGAGTTACGCCCTCGGCAGATTATTAAGTCAAGGGAGGTTAGTCTTCAATAACCTCCTTAGTTTGCTCCGAGGCTTTCTGGACTTTTCATGTTCCATCTTTATCGGCTGTACAAGGTGATAAATGTATTACATGTTCTGTAGTTTGAATACCGGATGCTTCGTAGCGGTTTTCATGTTTGCTTTTGTCGTATTCCGGCTTGCCCGTTTTGATGATACCTGTAATGAATTTAGAAGTTTCTTTTACGCGGCAGTTGAACCCGTTTATTGAACCGAAGAAGGTACAATGTAAATCAACGATGAAATACACCTACCTTTAACGAGAATGTTCGAAGCTTTCAGAGCTACGTGCTCCGTCGTCAGCGAAATGTCCCTTCGCTGACGACGGAGCAGGTAGCTCCGAAAGCTTCGAACATTCTCGTTAAAGGTAGGTGTATTTCATCGTTGATTTACATTGTACCTTCTTCGGTTCAATAAACGGGTTCAACTGCCGCGTAAAAGAAACTTCTAAATTCATTACAGGTATCATCAAAACGGGCAAGCCGGAATACGACAAAAGCAAACATGAAAACCGCTACGAAGCATCCGGTATTCAAACTACAGAACATGTAATACATTTATCACCTTGTACAGCCGATAAAGATGGAACATGAAAAGTCCAGAAAGCCTCGGAGCAAACTAAGGAGGTTATTGAAGACTAACCTCCCTTGACTTAATAATCTTCCGAGGGCGTAACTCCCGCCATACCCGGTGACTGTCGAAATCCCAGAAATTAAATAATATACGAACCATCAAGGGGACTTGTCCGAAAACGGGCTATTTGCAAAAGAAATACACCCACGGGGCACGTACCACATTGCCACAGGATTGCGTCGAGTGAAATGGGCAATACGCTCGCCGTAGGCTCGAGCTTAAGATTTCAAGCAGCAAACTTTGTCTCAAGCCAGGATGTAGTAATTCAAAGTTTTATGAAATTAACTCTTGT